>WUQG02055771.1:0-10153 GCA_011317285.2 Androctonus mauritanicus | reverse complement strand
TATTATTATTACTATTATTTCCTTAAATTTCAATGATCTTTTCTTCCCGTTTTTCACACAACACACACATGTTAAATCGAAAACGAAACTGGACATCGTTATTTATCGTTACAGCACAATTAGTCAGAAATCATAATATTTTGTAAATAATAACATAAAATATTTTTAAATATAATAAAAAAAAATTTAACTTATTACTTATAATGATAAAAAGTATATAATATAATATTCGCGTAATGGATATGATAATATAATATTCGCGAAATGGGTGTAACCTTACACAAAAACAAATAACTTATTAGAACTATTCTAATAAGTTATTCTATTTTTGTATTTTTTGTAATGTTCTGTCAATCGTTATTTCCACTGATGTTGACAAAGTTTTTAGTCAAAAACATTTCAGATTACAATTATTAAAAGTTTTTCTATTTCAATAGTTTTTGGTTTTTAATACACTGCTTTTCTTTACTTGAACTATATAAATAAAGAATAATAATAATCGCAAACAGCAGTTGTGTTCAACTTAAAGCAAAAAGTTTTTTATTGCCAAACGCTTTCGGCAAGAATTACATTGCCATCACCAATGTTCTATCGAACTCATTTTTGTTATATTTGATGGAAGCCTTGACGATGGCAATGTAATTCTTGCCAAAAGCGTTTGGCAATAAAAAACTTTTTGCTTTAAGTTGAACACAACTGCTGTTTACGATTATTATTATTCTTTATTTATATAGTTCATGTGAAGAAAAGCAGTGTATTAAAAACTAAAAACTATAACTATTTTTAGTATTAAATCATTGTGATATACGCTATTACTGTATAACGTATGCTCTGACATGTATATATTTTGATTTTTATAGGATTTTGCAGAACAATTCACTTATGTGGCTATTATAAATTAATGTATAAATTAATTGTATTTAAATATTACCCATGAAGCATTGGTTAGTATATAATAACAACTACATAACTATATTAGTACAAAATAAGGACAAGTCAGTTTATATTAGTACGGTACTGATAATAAGACTAACAAAGTATTTAATAAATTTTTATGATGTTTGATATTCAAATTATCAAATGATGATGATTTTGATGTCATATTTTAATCTCCTTTGATCATTCAAAAATAAAGAATATATTCAGAAAGTAGGCAATTTAATTCTTTCCATAACTGCTTGTTATTAATTTTATATCAATGCTTGACTGTTTAGATTACTGCAGTTTCTTTTCATATTTTGTAAATAAGAAATTATTTATAAAATAAATAAAAGAACAGTAAAAATGTTTTTCAAAATATTAAAATATACATGATAGAAGTGAATAAACTTATCAAATCATAAACATTCTTGAATGATCTGTTACATATATTAAAAATGTTAACAGATTGGTGAAATTATTGAATAAGCTTATAAAAACAAATTTATTTTTTTTGGGAGAGTTGTGACCTTTTCCTAAACTAAAATCACTAAACATTTTCAACAAAATATCTAGAAGTTTACATATATTGATATATACATAGATGGATTTGGGATTTTCTAGAATAAATAATGCAGAAATCCTAAGCATCAGAGTTATATTAGATCATAATTAGCCTAGACTACTAAATTTGGATTTACATCATCAGGCATTTTCTAGTCACAAAATAAAGACTATATTGAAAATAAAACTAACAAAATATTTTGATTTAGATGTTTGAAATTATTGAATATAAATTAATTATTGTTTTCAGTTGACATAATGATAGAATTTGTTTAACTTGCTATATATAAGTTTAACGAGGGCAATTTTCATTTGAAAAGATAAACAATTAATTCTACTCAAATTTAATTTTGATCAAAATCACTTATTTTCCCTAACATAATAAATCTTTAATTATATTCTTGGCATCTTGATCTTTTGTTTATAAATTTATCTTCATTTATAAATTTATAAACTTAAATAGCATAAAATATAATATTTCTTTAAAGGTATTTTCCACACTTGTTACATCTGTAAAGAATAAAGTAATAACAAAAATGTTTATAATTTCAAAATGAATAAAGCTGTTCTACAAACCAGTTGGTGATAAATCTATCATGTCATAAGATCTTTTACATTTTAGTCTATCCAATATGTTAAGCACAAACCTTGATATAACTAAATTAATTTTTAGTTATTTTAACTAAAAACATAATAATACATTCATGCTTAGTTGCTATCTCAAGTACATTGTGATAAATTATTGAACTGATAAGGATAGCATTATATGATATCATGAACTTAAAAGTAAATAAAGCATCACTTGTTTTATATTTTCTCAAAGGAAATTTTTTTAATTATAGCAATGAGATCATCAACAGTTTAATTTTTTAATAAGTATTACGAACCTCCAATTTATGAACTACACGTTTTTATGAATTATTTAATTGGTCCCAAAAAGTCCATAATGTTAATTAATGTCATTCCAATTTACAAACTTTCAATTTTATGAACTTTTTGAAGTCTTACAAGTTCATAAAATTGAGAGTCCACTGCATAAGACTTTTTGTAGTCGATGTTCCAAAATGTGAAAAAATTTCCTTTCAGTTACAATGTTAAATAAAATGTATTATAAACAGAATGATCTGTTACTTTTAAAATAACATATTTAAGCAATTATTTTAAAAAGTAACTGATTTACACATTTTAAATTTTGATATTAAATAAACAAATTACTGTAATTATCTATTTTAATGTATTATAATTTTATAAAATGATTATTAATTATAATATAAAAATATAACTTATTAGATATAAATTTTGTGTATGTTGAACATACCCTTTTCATTTAAAACTTAGAATATTAGAAGTGCAATAATGTTAAAAAATTGTTTTAAATCATCATGAACATTTCCCTTATGACACTCCTTTCTCATATAGCACCTTTGAGAACCTTAAGAGAATTAATTTTTGTTTGCACTAATATATTAAGCATATAATATGATTTTAAAATGTTTCATTAATGTTGTTGGTTGATCATGTGTATTTCAAAAGTGTTTTTTTGCAGTATATGTTATGTCCACATAAAACTATTGTACAGCATCAATAACTGCTATAAAAGAGGTATTGTTAAACTATTGAAATTTCATAAAAACAGTAATTTTTTCAAATACTTTCAAATATCGGACATATTTAAAGAGAACGATTTTGGATCAAATATTCTATATCAATGTTTTGGCTTTATTATTAGTATCCATTATTCAAATCTAATCAAAGATATCCATTGTTACTGATAAAAGAAATGTCAAATAGATAAGCAACTGATCCATTATCAATTGCACTATTTGAAGTTTGAAATGTTCATTTGGAAGTAAAAATAATTGACCTCAAAATATATTTCCAAGCAAGATTATATTAAACAAATATAATGAATATAATAGCAACTGGCCCTACAATAGAGCATAATATGCTTTTTTAAGCATATAAATTCCAGAATAAAAAAAGGTTAAAATATGACATTTATAACTTAATTTCTCATCACTTTGGCAGGAAACAAATCAATAAAAAACAAACTTTTTTCAGAAGAAGTGTTTTCGGTTTTATTATTCAACCCTCATCAGCTTCTAAAATTATAAAATAATTCTATAGAACGTCGTATTAAATTTTACAATATTATGTTATTGAATATGATAGGTATAAATGTCATATTCAATAACAGTTGAATATGACATTTATACCTGTCCTGAAAACTAAAAATTTCACAAGCCATACTATTATAGAAGAGCCTATTTTATATGGTTTGTGAAAATAATATAAATCAAAATTTACATATATTATCATAAAAAATATAGATTAAATTAGAGATTTTCTAAAATAGATATTCATAAAGTGATTAAATATTAGAAATATTTATAATGTTGAGTATTTTTGATTATTTTTATATATATTTAGTAACACAGATTTTTTATTATTTGCAAATTATTTTACCAAAAAAAGCATTTAATATAAGAGAAGAAAGAAACACAAAGATGAAATTCTATATAAATATTAGAAAGAAATAAAATCAAATCTATCAAAATTAAAATTTTATGAAAAAAACATTTGAAAAGTGAATGAATGTAATGCATATATTAATATCTCCAATAACATTTGTGATTATATATTAATGCATTATAATTTTTACATAGTGAATAAATAAAAATTATATTGCACTAATTTATCATCACAATATAATTTAATTAATCATATTTATTCACTATAATATATCAATTTTGTTATATATTTTACATTAAATAAACATATACTGTAGTTATCTATTTTTATATATTACAAGTTTATAAAATGCTTATTAATTTTAATATAAAAATATAATTTATCTCTCTAACTTTTAGAACTTACAAATTCTGAAAACTTTTCTGCTTATTGTAGAATAATATATGATAGGAATTGATGACATATCTTTATCATCAGTTTTTTTTTTTTTCTCATATAAAATATTCAGTTTTCAAAACACATTTTTTTGCTTAACATTTATAAAAATTAATATCACAAAAATATATATCTGATTGTTATTTCTCTAATATTCAGCATGAATGTGTTAATTTGAATTATTTTGAAAGGTAAAACAATAAAGTTTACTTTACTATTTAAAAATATTTTTAAATAGTATTTTATTAGTAATTTGCATTTTAGATGTTTCTTTATTAAATAGAAAAGCGTTAATTATTATATAAATCAAAATTCTTTCATACATATATTATTGAAAGATCTTAAACATGAATAAATGTATCAGCCTAAAACTGCATCATACATAATAATTTACAAATTATATGGTAGATATGCCAAAAAATATAAATTAAAAAAAAATTAATTTTCCACTGGAAATTATCAAGTAGAATAAATTTCTCCAAATATATATATTATTATTTCATCATTTAAAATTTAATGTGTGTCACCAAATTTAACTCAGTGAATCAATATCATCATTGATATAACTTATTTTCATCTAAGGTTGTTCAGAAAGTGATTTTGTTTTTTTTCCATGAAAATGAATGACAATATTTCATAGTATATAAATATTTTATTCAATTATATATTGACCATTATGGTCCAACACATTTTGCCATCTTTCTGATAGTAGCATGATTCTATCCTCGTAGAACTTTTGATCTTTGCTTGCAAAAAACTGAAACAAGTGATTTTTGACATCCTCATTTGAACTAAATGTTTTGTTGTTTAAAGAATTTTGTAAAAACCAGAACAAGTAATAATCAGAGGGTGCCAGATCTGGTGAATATGGTGGGTACATATCCATTCAAACTGCAACAGCTTCTGGTGAGTCATCAAATTTGTATGAGGTCAGGCATTATCATGGTGAAACACTACACCTTTTCTGTTAATCAATTCTGGCCTCTTTTGTTTAACAGAATCACTCAATTTGTCCAATTAGTGGAAGTACACTTGTGAATTAATTGTGGAATTGTCTGATAGAAGTTCAAAAAAATAATTGCCTTGAAATCCCACCAAACAGACAGCATCACTTTTTTTTATAACTATCTGCTTTTGAAGTGTTTTGAGCTGGCTCATCTCTTCTGCTCCATGATCTCTTGCATTTGAAATTATTGTAAACAATCCATTTTTCATCACCAGTTATGATTCACTTCAGAAATGGATCATTTTCTTGATGTTTAAGCAGCAAATCACAGATATCAATGTGATAGAGCAAATCTGTTTCCTTGAGAATGTGTGGAACCCAAATATCGAGCTTTGAAATGAAACCAAGTCATTTCATATGGTCATGAACAATTGAATTTGACAAATTCAATCTCATACCAATTTTTCGTGTTGTTATTCAGCAGTTTGCTTCAATCAATGCCTTTATTTTGTCTTCATCAGCTTCAACTGGCTTTCCAGAATGTGATGTATCTTTAATATTGAAACGGTCAGAATGAAATTTTGCAAACCAGTTTTGGCACTGGCATTCTGTTAACACATCTTTTCCATATACTTTGCATAACTTTTTCCATGCTTGAACAGCATTCTTACCTTTTTGATAATAAAAAAGCAAAATATGCCAAAAATGCTCCTTTTTTCATTTTTGATGCAGCACCAAAAAAAAAAAAAAAACAGTTGCACTGAATCAAAAAAGTTTTTTTTTTATAAATAAACCTTGAAATGTCAACTACCAAAATATATAAGAACAAAATGGCTTCGAATGAAATTGCTGAGTTAAAAATGCAACTAACGCCACTCATGGGAAAAACAAAATTACTTTCTGAACAACCCTATGTAATATTTTCATTTAAAATTTATTAGTTCTCTTAATTTCAATAATTTTTAATTGGAAAATGTGAAGTTGTAGAAATGAAAATAGCCAATATAAAATTATTTATAACTTATATGCATAAATATATATAGAAAAAAACAAGACTATGAATATAATAATTTTCAGCACAGGTATCTCAAATTCAATAAAATATTTAAAAGTATTTGTTTTGTTAATACAGTAGAGCCCTGATCTGCATTAATTCAAATATATTGTTTATAAAATACACTTGATAATCATTTTGTTTCTTTAAAATTTCAAATCCCATCATTAAAATTTGAAGATGAAAGCATTATATTCTTATTTATTAATGTGGTAATCACTGTATACCTTAAATGATTCATTCATTTAGCATTAGAGAGCATTAAAGATATTGAACATTTAATTTCTCTGATGAAACTGAAATTTAATGCATACTTAATATTAACTATCACAAACAGAATAATGAATATTTAAAAACTAACAGATTATATATAGGGCAGTCTTAATAATTTCAATTCTACTCATTCAGTCTGTTTAAATCTGAGATAATACACTCTCTAGTCAAAATTTTATATTCTATTGTTTAGAGAAGTGAATTTATTGAGTCATTGTGTATACAATTATCATTCATACAACTTTTTTTGTTTATCAAGAGATACATAAGAAAGTATGGATATTTCATTGAAGCATGCTTAACTTTTCAAAAAATTAATTGACTTTGAAGCAATTGCATATTCAAACCAAACATTTGATGCATGTTAAATAAAAAAAAAAAAGTATTTCTGATTTGTTTATGATATAAATACAATAAATTCTGCATGTACAGTATTTTATCATTAACATCATGCAGTCAAATTATCTTTGATATCAAAGATATTTGGCATTTACCATAAAATCCAAACTTTTTGGTTTATGTAGATTCTTTTACTTCAAATTATTGACATTTTAGTATAATTTAAAATTCTTAATATTAGCAGTAATATTGTATCATATTTCAGAAATTTGAGCATAACCATAAAATAAAAACCAAATAGAAATTTTCTATGATATATAGTTTTCATAGGATGTTGTAAATAAAAAAAAGAAAAATAAGTGGAATGAATTAGTTGCTGAAATAAATTATAACTAAAAATCACTTTCTTCTTTATTTAAAAAATAAATGAATCTATCTTTTGTATCATTTTAATAACAGAATATATTATTTTCATTTAATATCTGATTATTTTTTCTTTATTTCATTGTGAAAACAGCATAAAGTTCAAACATGTAATAGGAAACCTAATTTCAATATATTTTTACAGAAAATAGCATTCTGATTTTCATTTTTTTCACACTGCCATGTTCTTCAAGAACATGACTACAATGCGAATCTAGGCTCTAGTGTAATTACTTTTAAATAATTCATAGTGCATTCTTAATAAACATAGCATCAGATTATAATAAAATATTTTTTGTGTATTAAACACAAATTTTATTGAATTTGTTGAAATATTTAATTTTATATAAGTATTTATAAATTCTGGCTTTATAAAAGATATTAAATATTGTATTTGCTAATATATTATTTAAATACAGGCATCTATGTCAGGGTAAGACTATGATGTTTTATTGTTTTTAATTATACAAGAAAATTAATTTTCCATTTATGATATACTGTATAAAATATTCCTAAAATATTACAAAATTACCTGAGATTTTCTACTGATCCTCCATGACATGAGACACTTGATCTAAGGGGTCTACCAGAGCTATTCAAAGAACTGTTGCTAGATGAATTACTCATTGATAATTCCCCTTGTAACATTCGTTGTTTACTGGTGTCTAAAGAATTTAATAAACTATCAGCTTGATCTTTGAAATGATCAGCAAATCCCCAAAATGCTCTGAAAAATAAAGATGAATATTTATTACTAGAGATTAATATTTCTTCCTAATTTTTTGAAAGTTTTATAAATGAAATAAAATATTAATGAAAAGAAAAAAATAAATATTTATAATAACAGTATATGTATTTCATTAATAAGTACAAAATAAATTCAATTTTTATTAAATTAATAAATATTTATTAAATCATTAGGAAGGCTTTGGATGACTGAATCCAGCATTTTTAAATGGTTAAAGCTACAGATTAAATGTTATAATATCAAGGTTATCTTTATTAGCCAAACATCACTACCAAATTTCATAGATTTTCCTTTTTTTCCTTTATAATTAACTTCTATTTAATTCTGGGGATTTTATTTAGTTTAAGCAAAAAATTCTGCATTGCTAACTAGATTTTTCAACATCATAGTAAAAAACAAAAATATCATGTCTTCAATAATTCTTGGAAGTGATATTATTAATCTGTTTGGCATCATTGCTGATTTTATATCTCAAAAAAATTGAGTTAAAATAATAATCAGTTTTTCAAGAATGATCCTTTCTGACAAATTGTGAATAAATGCCACGACATGAATACTGCTAAAAGGTCTGTCTGTTAGAAAAATGTCATATATTATATTTAACATACAATAACAAGCTTATTTAACAAACAGAATAGTAATCAATTATCAGTAAACTATAGGCTATAGTTTACTGATGACGGATTAATACACAAAAGTACTTTATAAAGAAAATCCTTTTTTATTCATTAAATAAATTCTATGTTGATTCTGGTTCTCAAACCAATATTTTATTTTATACTTAAATAAATAAATCCAAATTAGTATTCCATGTTGTTATAAATAGATGACTTGGAAAAAGTCTGATTGAAAAATCATTACTGCCAATAGCAACTGTTAAAAATCTAAATTTAATAAGATAGCTCCTAAAAATTTTAAAAATTTAAGTATTCTATAATTTAATGGACTGTTAATTTTTAAGTTTTCTGTATTGATTATAATTTTATTTTGATTAATAAGATTATTGTTTAATATTGTTTTAAATTAATTTAAGTTAACTGCTAATTAAATGTGTGAATTTTACTGGAATTATTTGTTAAATTTCAATTTAAATAGTTATTAATGACTTTTTAAACTTTATTCTGATTTATTAGATTCTTGATTAATTGAGACTCATTTAATTACGATTCTGCATTATCTGATATGAACTGTCAAAAAGTTGTATATACTCTCTCAACAACAATAAAAATTAGTAGTTCAGTATGAGCAAGAACGTTGATAAACTTGATCAAGTTAATGACTTAGTTGATCATCAATGAATAGTTACACACCAATTACAAAAAAAATTATAGGCACATGGCAGTGCCAAACAAGTAATGAATTTTGATAGAGTTTAGTTGAGATTTAGTATAATTTCTTTATAAGTTCCTTTAGTTTTATTTCACAAAACTAAAAAAATTAACATAGTTATTAGGCTATTAAGAAATAATTATTAATATTAATTTCCAAATAGAGCATTTTTATTTTTCTTATAAATTATTTTGTAATGCATTTTTGTGAATTTTTCATTAATTATTGTTATTTTACAATATTAACATAATATGGATTTTTTAAATTAGCATTTTTTTATTTAAATGTTGAAATTTAAAGTATATCTCAAATAATAATCAAGCATTTTAGAACAAAATATTTACAAAATGTGAGTTTTCAATTTTAACGATAGTGTCAATATTATTTTAAATTATGTTTTTAGAGAAAAATTCGCTTTCATCAGATTTTTATAGTAGTTGCTCATGGATGGTTATTTATTAAAAAGTTTATCTTGCATAATAATTAGTGGACACTCCCAGTAGAGACCAGTGTTTCTCAACCGGTGGTCCAAAGACCATTGATGGTTCGCAGAAAAATTTTAGTGATCCGTGAATTTCTTTATATTTATTACATAGTTTTACAACCTTTAAATGCATTATTAATCATTTTTTAATGGCAATAATAATGTATA
>WUQG02055760.1:0-10154 GCA_011317285.2 Androctonus mauritanicus | reverse complement strand
TACTTTGGCAAATGAAATTTATAAGGTACCTGATTTCTAAAATTTTATTATTTTAGAAAACCGTTTATTATAAATAATACGACATAAGTTATGGAAATATTTTATTATTTTAATCTACCAACTGCTGGCAATTATCTTTCATCCTCCTTTAAAATTACTATAAATATTTAAAATTTAAAATCGCGTAATGAATTTGAATGGGATTTGCGATTTTTAAATCGATTATGTTGCTGGAAATCGAAAATTTCAATGGAGTGGATAAAGAATTTTTCAATATTAAATAACTAAGAAACAAACAAATCCGTAATATTTTCTAAATAAACTAGAAAGAAGTAAAACCGGTTAGAAAAATAGATTATATTCAGTTTACAAACCACACGCGACCTCATTAAAAAGAGTTCAATATTCTGCCATCTGTTGAGAGTTTTTAAAACTATTTTATCTTTATTAGCGTTATAAGGAAAAAATGAAGAAACTTGTTAACTAAATGCGTGATTATAAGTTTCCATTATTTTAAATTTTAAAAGAGATTTAGAATATTATAAATTCCATATTTAATTCTAAGTTTTTAGAAATTTATATTGGTATACATAGGCCTACATATATATAGAATTATAAATTTCCTTCAAACACATTAATGGAGTTATAATATTTATTTAGCAAAAACATTTATATTTGCTAAAATCATAATTTCGTATTTAAACCAAGCGTGGGACACGAAACCAAGTCGAAAATCGGTAATTTTTCCGAAAACAATTCCTGCATCAATATAAACTATTATAGCATTCCATTCTGATAAATATTTACCTCCATTATTTTATGAAAAGAGAGGGATGGTGACGAATTTTCCCTAAGAAAGGGAAGATAAAGTTTAGGAGTTACTGTTATATTCCAATTTTTAATATTATTTATAAGTGTTATATACGCTTTACTAGAAAATGTTGAAGTAAATCTATTCGCATTAGAAACAATGCTGAGATATCCTTTTATTATTCAAATTTACAGTACTGTACTTAAAAACATTACTATATTTGATGGTGTGGGTGTAACGTATTTGGATACTAAGAAACTTTGAAAATATTTGGTAAAATCTTATTTACAAATTCACATAATCGTGCCAAATAGTATTTTATTCCACCTACAGAGGTACAATACTACAGTGTAATGATGCGTGACGTTTATTAAGTTCATAGTTTGGCATAATGAACTCATAATTTTGTATAGAGAATTATAATGACTGGCCGAACTTTCAGCCAATCAGGCGTAATAATCAATCGATGGTGGTAATAGGTTACCACCATGGTAATATGGAATGGTGGGTAATACGCCTATTAATATTTTTATTAATTTTTTGCCTACTGGCTGGCTTTTTACTTTTAAAAGCGTATGGTGTTACTTTTGTAACTAATAAGAATTTTGATTCAAAAAATGTTTTTAAACTTTATTTAATCAATGAGAATTACATGGATGGAAAGGTGGCTTCAGTTTATTTATTTTTATATAATAATTAAAAAATAAATAAATTGAAAAATAATTAAAAATATAACAATTATAAAAAAAATAAAAATGGTAAAAAATTATCGATAAATTTGTATACAAGCTCAAAGTTTAAGTATAATGAATTTAAATAATCTTACTTGTTAAATGAACAATTGATAGTTTATAAAAAACCATCAATTGTTTTATTTAAATATATTTAATTAAATAAAAAATTATGTTATTTATATAAATAATATATATAAAAATTAAATAGAATAAATAGATATATAATCATCAATACCATCATTGTTTAAATAGATATATAAATAAACAAGATCATGATTTTAAAAGGAATTACTTTGAATATGGCTAATAGTATTTATAGATACTGTAATAATAATAATAATAATTATTATTATTATTATCATCATCATATTGGGGTAATCAGTGTGTACACGGAATAACTCAGGAGCAAAGTGCTATATCGGACAGGAATCAAGACATAGCTACTTGTGATGTGTAGTTGTGTATTAACTAACTATCTGTGTCAGTGCTGAAAATAATTATTATTATTATTATTAAACCTTTATTACCATTTTCATAAAAATAATAATAATAATAAAGATATACATTTATAATATTATCTTTAAGAATTTTTTGTTAAAATTTCTCGATTATGTTTTTTAAGAATGTCATAATTTAGTTTCGATTACTGTTTCGTTTCAGTTTTATGAATCTATAGGTAAGAAACAATATAATGTGCCATGGAATTTCCATTTTTTAATATAAAATTTAATTAATATCAGTAGAGTTTTCGGGATATGGCTGGTTAAGGACAATTAATTTTATATTTTATTAATAATATTATTATTCTGACTCATTTAAAACCGTTTGAATCGCTAATTATATTTATTGATTTAAAAGGTCGAGGTCAAAATCTGATGCAATTTATTTAAGGTGTGAAATCATAAATTGGCCACTGGTCAACTCATCTTCCAGCGAAGGTCACAAAAATTATATAAAAGTCCTCGAGAATTGTTGCCTACATATCAGCATCTGTCAACAAATCGTACAGAAAGCGCTCGAAGTCGAAGATAAACACCGACATGAAGATACAATTGGTGAGAAATCTATCGACTTATTGGCCTATTCTTATTTGTAGTTGATTTGTAACTTTATTGTTTTGGCAGTTTCTGTTAGTCTTGTGCCTTGTAGCCATCTATGCAGGATCTGCAGTACCTGTTTTGACTACCTGGTCTCACTTGTCTCCCATTCCTCTGGCCTGGTCTCCTCTTACCGTATCTTCTTCCGGACTCGTCACTTCTCACGTAGTCCGCACCGTCTGTAAGTAAACAAAGTTATACCATAAATGACATTTTTTTAAAAATTAATTCATTTTAATAATTAATTTTAATGATGTTTTAATTTCTTTACAGGAATAGAATAATATTTCCGCCATTATCCTTCTTTCGCTCTCTTCTTCTGAGATAAAAAAAAAAATTAAATAAACAGAATATGTAACTTCTATACTATTTTGCTTCAAATAAAATCTTTTAATATATTAATATCTGTCTCGTTGTTTTTGAAATTCAAAACTTTTGATTGTTTTTTTTATCGCAATTCACTGGCCATTCGAAACAAGATTAAACATCATTTTTCTTACATAATTAAAAATAACAAACTTCATCTTAAGTGCAAAAATGCTGCTTAGAAAACTATTATTGAGAAAAATATTCAGCTGAATCGTGTAATTAAATATAACTTGGATAAAAATAAAGTTATTTTCACTCAAAGATTGCGAGATAAGAATTTGGTAAAAGAAAACAGATCGTTTTACTTCGATAAAATAAAGAAAAATATAAGTTAAAAATAAAATATACCCTTTATAAATACTGTAAAAAAGTTAAAAACAGAAAATTTTTATAAGGTAGAGGTGTAATTTAGAGTTAAGAAACGAATTTAATTATATAAATGCAATAATTTAAAAAAAAAAGCTCATAAATGAAACTATATAGGATATACTCGGTTTCATCTAAACGAGTCAAATCTCTCGTGTTTAGTTTCAATTTTAAGATTGGGGGAACGACACTCTTACACGAAAATTAGATTTATAATAAACTTAACATCAGAATATTCTAAATTAGAATGGTAGAATGCGTGATAGTACAATTATAAATATTAAAATTTATGAGAAAATACAAAGTGTATTAATAACTGGACGACATAATTTATACGCTAAGAATATATATTAACATTATTTAAGTATACATCAAATGCATTAATTTTATTAATGTATCATTTTTAAGATTGTTTTTCTATAAATTTATCCTTCAAATCGATTTCGATCGTTTACTTCCATCGTCAGTGATTAAAAAAAATTAGGTATTATTAAGAAAATTAAATTGTTTAGAAGAAATTTATCTAGAACAAAGTTCGACTGTCGTAGGTTAACACACTCGAAGTAACTTCACCTTTCACTCCACTTTTATTTTCCTGGATCTGTATATTCCTTATCCATATGCATCTAGTGTACTAATAAAACTTTTTTTTGTCCTAATCTCCTAGATCTTTCTGATTTTAAACCTACTGACGTACATTCGGTGATTCATAGCAACAACTCACGTATTGTTGCACCTGCTTCTTTAGAATTATTTAGGTTTCCTTTATTTACTGCCACTTCCTTTACGCTGTTCTCGGTGCTGTTCGGTACTTTCGCTATTGGTGACCAAGATATTTATCGAGTAAACTTTAAGTAATTTCCAAAATAGTTAAGAGATTTGAATAATTTTGTAAAATATTTGCCAATGTGTTCCTTAAATAAATGCTGCGTGGTTTATTTACCATTTAGCTCGATTTTCAGTACTATTTATTAGAGACAGCTATCATTTATTGTTCCTTAACTTACTCTCATACTTACATAAGGATTATAAACACTTCTGTCATTATTTTCCCATAAATTAAAATTTATCGATAATTTTGGAAAAATTGCAAAAAATAACAATAAAATTTACATGATTGTTCTCATAAAATCAAAATAAACTTAATATTTTAAGAGGCAATATGGCAGGAATGATTATCGCAGGGAACACGCAGAGAAACAGACATCTCTAACAATGCTTGACAAAAATAACAATAAAAAATAAATAAATAATAAAAGAATAATTTATTTATATAATAAAATTGAACAAAGGTATATATATCTGAATGCATATATATATACATATATATATAGTAGGCATATGAGCATATGTGGCATTGCTTTTAATTATTTGAAAAAATAAAGAAAGAATTCTTACAATATTTATTATTATAACCATTATATTTTCAGTTATACCATTATAATTTATATGATTATTCTATGGCAGATAGGAAGAAATTTAAATCAGGACAAGTTTAACAATACAATGTGACGTTTCATTTAAAAAAAAACAAACGTAGTTTAATAATCTACATATATATTTCTGGTTTACTAGAGAACAGATTTTCAAATTCAGATTCCATTATTATCAAATCAATAAATCTTCCTCGTCGCTACAAACAAACAAGTGAATTTTTCAAAATCGAAACTTCTCTATTAGATCGACATTTTTGTTGTTCCTCACCTTGGTCCCGTCATTTAAATATTGTACAGGGAACTGTTAATGGTGTTTATTTGAGAAAATAAACGCCGTCCTATAATACCTTAAAATTATAAACCAGAAATATTAACGATTTTATTGATATGACATCATCTGGGAATAGGCGTAAAAATATCGCGGTACAATCAGAAAAGATAAAACCTGAAAAATAACTTATTTTAAATATTGAAACAACATCTCTATAAAAACTACAATTATTATTATTATTAACCAGGATAGAGGACAGCGGGGTATAATTTTACCTGAATTTTTTAATTATAATGTATATTATATTCATTATAACGTTTATTAAACTAAATTTTAGTATAGTAAATAAATATTTCATGGTAAACAAATAAATAATATAAGAAATGCAGTTAAAATTTATGCATGTATTTCTACACACTGGATAAATATGGAAGTTTCGAAAATGATTTCCTATGAATAATAAAAACATAGTTTCTTTTAAATCATTATAAATTTAAAAGTTGATAGCGATCAATTCTTTTTTACCTGTGTTTTAAATTTTTAATTAAAACGAGAGAAAAAGAATATACCTCCCAGTGCTAGCAAAAAAATGGCCAAATATTTTTTTATGATATAAATTATAATTCTTAACATCCTTGATCTTAAAAATCTAGCAACTTTAAAGATTACTTCCACCATTTGCAGGAACAGTTGAACTGACAGACAAACTTGTTATGTAGCATTTCATGGCCCAATGACATTTTTTTTTTTTTTTTTCAAAGTACTGTATATGTATTCTTATAAATAATAGAAAATTTGAAAAAATATTATTGAATTTTTAGGTATTTATGGTGTTTGCAAATGTTGTATGATTAACAATGTGTAATATTCACTTAATGTATTATAACGCTGTAACGCCAGAATTATTTGTATGATTAAGTTTCACGTTATGCATAGTATATTAATAAACAATATCCTATCTGTTTTAATGTCACTTTCCATCCAGTGGGTATCAACGGCGGGCATTCCCTCACCACAGGCCACTCACACTCCTGTCAGGTGGAGGATGAACCTCATTCTGATACAAGAATTGAATCTGGATGTTTCAGGGTGGAAGCGCGGCACCGCACGCTTCATGCCAGTATCCAGCTGACTAATAAACAATATTTAGCACGAATTAAGATACATAGAACCAAGTTTTAAAACAAAATGTATTATTTAAGTAGCGTAAGTGATGTAATACCATTATTAACACAAATAAAATATATAATAAAATGTCATTAATCCAAATTAAGATATTTCAGATTTAATGACGGAAACTATCCAATCAGATTTAACCAAAAATTTTTTTCAAATATTAATAATAATAACAACAATCATTTTATTAGCCGCTCATTTATATAATTAATGCTTATATACACACGAAATCAAAGTTATGAGTAAGCGAATAAAGTACATAAAGAATATCAATGTGGCGGATCATTTTTCAGATTCTCTTCAAACTGATGGCAAAACAAAAATTATATAAAAAATAATTATAATGCTATCTGTAATAAAAGAAAATTACAATCGAATAATGGCATAACCTTTTCTTTCTATTAATAACGCAATATTCTTAAATTCTAACGCACTCTTAATTCAAAACTTGATTGAATATATAATATTTTGTTCTAATAGTCGAAGACACTCTGGATAAAATTTTATTTCCTGATATCTATTGATGTAATCGTATATAACAATACCATTATACTCATTAAACAGCTTAAAAAATACTGGAAAAAATCAAAAATAAATTTAAGAAACTTGCGAGTGCGAGTTTGATTTGATGTCGGAGTCTAAAATTTAAAACTAAATATTCTTGGAATAGAGAGAGTGCCAGATTAATGCTTAAATTAATTAAGAATTATGATTGTAATAAAAGAAATTAATTTATTTCTTAAAAGTTTACTTTTATTTAATTCGAAATTCTTTGTTTTAATGTAGAGTTTCATATTACACAATTGTTAATAACATCATTAATCTGAAAATTTCAATAATATTGATAAAAATTCTGATTTTTATAAATGAAGCCACGCATTCAAATACTTTGCTCAAATAATCTTCAACAATATTATCGCAACTAACGCTGCAGTTATAATTTCATTTTTACAAACTTATTTTCAAATAATAAATCTAATAGCGTAAGGCTAAATATAGAATTTAGTATGGGCGTTATAAATTTCTATTCGTATAAACATACAATGAAAATTTATAAATAAATTAAAGAAAACAATCAACTAATTTCCCTTGAACTTATTTTTTCTTTCTTATTTAATATTTTTCAAAAACAATCCAAGGACGAGAATCTGATGCAACTGAATTAAACTATGAAATCACTTAATGGTCATTGGTCAGATCATCTTCGATCCAAGGTCGTAAAAAATATATAAAAACCATTAATCATTCGAAAGATTCATCATCCGCTTCGAATCGTATTGAAAATCAAAATTCAACATGAAAATCCAATTGGTAAGTATAGAGAATATAATGCCACTTTAAAAATTGAATTTGTACCAATGATTAATTTCTTTATAGTTTCTCTTGGTATTGTGCCTTTCCGCTATTTATGTGGCCAGTGGAACGGTTCTTTTGAGAAGAAGTTTGCTTTCACCCGTAGCGGTATCTTCTTTGGGTGCCCCCTTACCCTTGGCCTGGTCTCCTCTGACTGTTACATCTGCAAGACTCGTCTCTCCTGTCATTCTTAAGTGAAGATGATATAAAGTATTTAATAGAATTGTTACCAATAACATAATGCTGGCCCGATGTAGTATAACGCTTAATGTTATTTCCTTTTTCAGAAAATCAAACAAGTAAATCAAAATTTTGCCATGTTCCGAAAAACTATTTTTTTCGCAATGTTAAAATCAGAAATTTTGTAATTGTTTCTTGTCTATGACTTTTAAATAAATTCTTTAGATTATATAAGTTTTATATTTGACTGACTAATCATGGTTTTTCACTTTGAATAATAATAATAATAGCACATTGACTTCTTTTAAACTCTTACGATCTATTGAATCGACTTTAAAAAGAATGACATTTTTAGCCAGCTTATAATTCGGCAATTGTATGACTGCCCTTTCTTCTTCCTTAAATTTGGCCTGTTTGAAATGGTTTTCACGGATTCGAGTTAATACTTTTGACTCGTTAATATTTTTTTATTGAAAACATATTTTTTATAACACTGATCATTTTACTTAACGAAACGATAAATAGTACCAAAAAAGTTATATCAATTATATATAATGATATAAAAATAAACTGATAAAATGTTTGAAAATTTTGATTCTGACGCATTGTCCGAATTATTCTTACATGTAGAACTAGTAGGACATAATGAATGTAAATTCAAACAGAAATTATTTTTAGAGAAACAATAATTTAAATATAATTACTATTGATTTCATTATAATTTAAATAATGCATAAGTTAATAGCGAAAGAAGTAGGTATTGCTAGTCCATTTCTAGGACAGAATTAATATCAGTATTTCGCAAAATATAAAAATTAATTGTTTTTTTATTCGGTATATAGTACACGAAAAACTTCTGTGTACTACTGATTCAGAAATAAGATACACACAACTGTTCAGAATGAAAAAAGAAAAATCGACCAATTAATCAATTTAGCTAGTACGGTTCAATGCACATCACTGATCTTAATTAACAGTTATGGTAAAAGAAACTCAAATAGAAGAAGTTTAGTCGTTAAATTGGAAAAAATTATGAGATAACATTCTAGAAGTTTATAACAGCTCCTCTCACCCAGAAAACTTCAAGAATTTAAACAGAAATTTGTTTAGCAGAAATGTTTCGCTGCTTTTTCAATTCATAAAATCGATTTTGGTTAAAAATCAATAGACTTATTGCAATGATAAATATAAATTTACAATTTTATTGAATTGCCTCAATGAATTATGGTGTTTACCGAAACAAACACATAGACAAGGACATATACAGAAAATATTGCGAAAATAATTTCATCCCTTTATGCATAACGTAAAAAAAAGTGAAAGCTATTTAAACTGTTACGGTTCTAAAATGGATAACTTATAGATCGGTGAGAATAAGCTAACATATAAATAAATAAAACATTTTTGGAATCATCCTTAAAAGTTTTTTAAAATAATGCCAAATGTCATAGCTAAATGAAAATTTCTGATGCTTTTAACCTTAATTTTTTAAAATCTCTATTACTTAAAACTATTTAAATTTTCTGCCAATGGATGGCGCCACTTTCCAACCTATCAATTACTAAGCAGTAAGGTAAATTAAGATCTACTGCAGGCCACTCACACCCGTGGACGAGTTGATTGGATAGTAAAGGATGGGGTCGATGGTCCGGGCATATATTGTCCAAAGGATGGGACACAGAATCGAATCCCGGTCCTCTGAATAAAACGCAAACATTTCAACCTGGCCAATCCAGTTGATACTATCATACAGTAATTGAATTATTTTGATATTTTTATGTTTCCGAATCTTTATAAGGGATATGAAGTTATGGGCCATTTCAAAGCTTATTATCGGTTTCTCATTCTTCATGTCGACTGGATGGCAGTGTGGTAAAGCATTCGCTTACTACCTTGGAGAATTTGTGTTCTCATATGGATCCCATAAAAACTTCTGAAAAATCTGATCCTACTGAAAAATTCTTCTGAAAAACTAAAGCATATCTCCAGTTTTCAGAAGGCGTCCGGGTCTAGCCTGTTAAATCCCATCTTTTAATTTTCCAAGTTGGCCCTATCATGGGTTTGATTAGCCTGTGATAAGCCTTAAAAGTGGCTACCGCCAGATACAAACTATCTCTTCTGAGACTAGGGCGATTTAATAAAATTAATCTAATCATTATTACAATTTACAGAAAGACAAAAAGCCTGCAAGATCGCTAAGTGGAAGATTACTATCCTTTCGACTGTTAGATCCAGGATTGATTCTTGAGTTCCATTGGCAGCGTGGTAAAGCTGTTGCTTATCACTCTAGAGCAGTGTTTCTCAACCTTTTTTGGCCTGCGGACCGGTAAAATTTGTGAAAAAAATTTCGCGGACCGGTGG
>WUQG02055749.1:0-10154 GCA_011317285.2 Androctonus mauritanicus | reverse complement strand
AACATTATTATTGTAAACAATCAATTTTTCATCATTAGTTACAATTCGCTTCAGAAACAGATCATTTTTTTGATGTTTGAGCAGTAAATCACAGATGTCAATGTGATGGAACAAATCTGTTTCCTTGAGAACATGTGGAACTGAAATGTCAAGCTTTGAAATGAAACTAAGTCATTTTGTATGGTCATGAATAGTTTAATTTGACATATTTAATCTCATAGTAATTTGTCGTGTTGTTTTGTTGGTTTGCTTCAACCAATGCCTTTATTTTGTCTTCATCAACTTCAACTGGCCTTCCAAAGTATGGTGTATCTTTAATATCGAAACTGTCAGAACAAAATTTTGCAAACCAGTTTTGGCACTGGCGTTCTGTTAACACATCTTCTCCATGCACTTCACATAACTTTTTTCATGCTTGAACAGCATTCTTACCTTTTCGGCAATATAAAAACAAAATATGCTGAAAATGCTCCTTTTTGTTTTCCATTTTTGATATAACACCAAAAAAAAAATTTCACAGAATCAAAAAGAAATTTTTTTTATGAATAAACCTTGAAATGTCAGCTGTCAAAATATATAATGACAATATGGTTTAAAATGAAGTTGGCTGGTTAAAAATACAACTAACAACACTTAAGGGAAAAAACGAAATTACTTTCCGAATAATCTAAAAATTATTAAAATAATTACATGAATTCAGTGAAATATTGTCGTTTTTTATTAATATTTTATATTTATTAACTTGTTCTTACTTCATTTGCATAATTTTTAGGAGTACTTTTTTCAAATTTTTTTATTTATGTGAAAAAAATCTTAACGTACATGAAAATGATATCATCTCATACTTAAACAGCAATAAACATTTTCTGTTCCTCTAATTGGACTGCAGATGGTTTATTGCTGCTTAGTACCTGATGCCTCACACCCATGTTCAAAGTCAGCTTGGTTGCAATTTCCCAGGAAGTGACTGGCTGCTGTAAATCAATAAAAGTACCATGCCCCTTTAAATGACCTGAGGGTGTTTGTTTTGTTTTGCAATTTTCTCCTAAATATTGGTGAAATTAAAACAAAAAATAAACAATTAATATATATTTTACTTTATTTTAATAGAACTAACCATTATTTTCTTATTATCTATGATATTTTTTAATTTTCAGAATTTTATAGCTCATTTTATGAAAAATTCGATTTTTTTCTAAAAATTTCAAAAATATCATTTATCGAATCACATAATCAGAATAACTTTGCTAGATTAGATTATAAAATCAACGAGATAAAAAAAAATCTAAATTCTATTGAGTCATTCAAATATAAACAACGTTTGTTTACATGTAGTTTAAAAAATATTTTGCCAACTTAAAAAATTTAGGTACTACATCAAAAGGACATATTTTTACAAAAAAATGATTTGCAAAAATTTGTTTTACTTTCTTGATGTATATTCATGTTAGACTCTGAAAAGATTAATGCCACTATCAAATTGTTTGCTGATTACTAAATAGCCCTATTTTAATCCCTACTATAGACCCTCACATCTATAAAGGGATTAGTGTGAAGCAGTAGTAGTCAACCTTTTTGTACCTACTGCCCATTTTTGTATCTCTATTAGTAATAAAATTTTCTAACCACCCACCGGTTTCACAGTAATGGTGATTTATAAAGTAGGGAAATAACTTTACTTTATAAAATTTATAAAGCAGAGTTACAGCAAGTTAAAGCATATTCTAATCTAAATTTTATACTGCTTGTTTCACTTCTATCAATTTCATAAACCTTTACTTGCCATAAAGGCAAGTAAAGGTTTTAATTTGAAGATAAGCACGACTGCTATTGTATGTATTTATTTTATGAAGTTAAAGCATATAATAATAATTACTTAGCAAATACTTTGTGTCGGCCTTTTGCTAAGTTTGGCAGAATAAATCTTTATAAAACAACTTGCTGTAGTTAAATCTATCTTTTTATTTATACTTTACATACATAGAAGCATGATTCTTTTAAACAGTACTTTAAAAAATTTCCATTTCAATGTTTTTAAAAAGTCAATTAAATTAAAAAAAAGGAAGTGCTTCAGTATCGGACAAAACCCCTATTGCTCACCACGAAAGCTGGAACGCCCACTAGTGGGTGGTAGGGACCAGGTTGACTACACTGGTGTAAAGGATAGAGATTGAAAAATTGGACCTGGATTTGGAATCCTTGAATTTCTCAAGAAATGAACCTGGATTTAATCCTGATCTTTTACTGGAAAGTCAAAGCATTTCTATCCATCAATGCAATTAATTTTCAACCACAATTTTGATAGACTTAATCACATATGGTCCACTCAGAATTTATTTCAGAAATGGCTCTACTGTTTACTAATCTCATAGTGGTAAGTGCCGGGACTTTCAGAAAAAAATGCAAGATCTGGGGCAAGTAATATTTTTTTAAGTAATATTTTTTTTCTTCAAAAAAAAACAAAATTGACAAAATATATAGTTGTAAGTGAAAACATTAATAAAGAACTTCAAATTTTGACAAACACTGAAGTTTGAACAATATAAAAATTTGCAAATATGTTCTTTCTAACATATTGAGTTATAAATTGAGGTATGAGATAGCTACCCCTCTTGCCCTCTTCTCTGATAGCTACTGGGTAAGTGGCATAAAACTGGAAAGAAAGAAAATGTATTCAAAAGTTGATACCTATCATTTTTTAGCAATTTCATAAAATTGTATATTATTCAAATAAACCTTTAGTAGAAATGCTTATTTGAGTAATATATAGTTCTACCAAAATTGTGCTTATTTGAATAATATATAATTCTGAAATTGGTAATGAGATTGAAACAACTATTTCATAAAATAATCAATGTAAAAAAACAATAACTATAATAATTCACTATGAACATTAATTAAAAAATCAATGACATAATATGGTATTTAATGTTTAATTGTGAATACAACAAAGAAAACATAATATAAAAGTGTGTAAATTGAAAGAAAAATGCCATTTTACTAATTAAAAAATTGACATCTCTATTTATTTCCTGTTTGAAGAAGACATCTTCGTATGGAGGTTGTCCGGATTGCCTGCATTATAGATCTGTCTGATGCAACAACTCTTAGGCACTACTGCCATACTGTTCAACCGCCTCTCTTCTTTCCACCATGCTGATTTCAACCAGTCTAAGTAATCGTTCTCCCCATAGCATCTAAATTCTTTTTGTTCCCTATTTATCATATCGCTGCTTGGTAAAGCTTATCTAGTGTGTTTGAGTTCACTTCCAAAGCCTACAGTTTCAAATTTCTTTTAGAGGACTTTGGACTTGAGCTGAAGAACTCCATTCATCACTTTGACTGGCCCCATCAGAGTTGGTTGGATTAATTGAATGAAAACATGTTTGCTTTCAACCCAGAGGACCCAAGATTGAATTCAGATTCCATTCTCTTGAAAAATTTATATGAAGGTTTCTGGTGTGAAAAAAGATAAATGATATTGGCATCGTTCAATTCCTCTACATTAATAAAGATGCCTTATTCAACTTTTGAAACATTTTCTCTTTATAAATTTCTCACGAAATTGGAATATAATAGCTTGTAAATCAACTGTTGATATAAATTATAATTGTTATAAATCAGGGTTGATCTATATAGCACAAAAATTGCATTAATTTTTATTGGGATATCCTGCATATAAACTGTAATATCTATACACATTAATATAATAGCTATAATTTGTTTTTAAAATATGTGGATGTCCATTTATAAGTTGTCAAAAATTCCATAATTTTTAACACTAATATTTTATTATTCCTAAGATGATTTTAGGCTATTTTGTTTTCCTACTTCCCTATTTTCAGAATTTTTCCAGTTTTTTTTAATAAAGTTTTTGTAGAAGAAGAAATCAATGTGCATACAAAATATTGTGCTATACATTTCCCTATTTCCTCATAATTTTGATTTAACATAAAATACTTATACAGATGGATAGATAAATTATTGTTAGTTATTTGATAATTATCCAGGTGTTTTTTATCATCAGATGAAAGGATTGCCAATATTATTTATAATGAAGCTTAACAGTAATGTTTAAAGAAATTCAAAAATGCATCACAAAATATGATAACTGTGTAATCAGCTAAATATAAAATATTAGATAATTTTTCATATATATAAAAAATGGAAAGTTAAACAATAGTAAATTTAAATAATTTATTTTCTTTGGAAATATATATTTTTGTTTTTCTGATTACATTCTTTTTAAAAAAATTAATAAAATTAAAGAAAAATGAACCATTATGCTTGCTAAACAAATCCTTGATGCGTATAACAAATTTTAATATCGAATATTTGCAGCCTGCCCTAGATTATTTACTATGCCAAAACTCACAAGACTCCGCTATCGTTCTGTCCAATTGTGGAGAAATGCCGCTCACCCACTTATAGATTAGAGAAAGCCTTGGCGAAGTGGATAAATGGACTTCTGACAGATTATCGATATGTTATAAGATCACCAGCAGACTTTATAAGTAAATTAAAGGAGACAGAACTCGGAAGTACCCCTCTTTTCACTACAGTCAACTTCGAAAAATTGTATCCATCGTTACGGATAGAGCCAGCCTATTTCAGTAGATTTAATCTTTTGAAGAATGAAAGATATAGAGAGAAAAATATAGAAAACATAATAAAAAGAGAGAGAGATGATCTAGCTAGAATTGTGGCAGAGCACTACAGAAAAAAGAGGATACTCTTTAACTGTTTCTTATGATATATATGAAATAGGAAAAAAATATATGCAATTTAAATATCTCATTTATTTTGATCCAAGGTTATTGTCTAAATTTACCTATTTTTAAAATGATAAAAGTAAATAAGATATATCAATAAAGGTACAATAAATAAATTAAAGTTATATAGTAAACAAAAAATATTTTTCCTGATACAAAAATATACAGATATTTTATAATACCTTCTACTAAGCCAATGAAAGAGCCAAATTATACAGATATTTCTCGTTTATGCAAATAATTGAAGTTTGTTTTTATTTTATCCAAATCAAAAAAAATTTTTTTTTAACTAAAAATTCTGAATCAAAAACTCTCAGGATTAAATGAACTATAGTGATTGCATTTGCACTATGTTATGGAGCCATATTGTTCCTAATTGAAAGGGATGCAATGTCACATGCAATGATATTGTATCACTAATATGATACTTAAGATCAATAAATGATACAAAATATAAATAAATTGAGTAACATGAACTTTTAAATGATGTAGTAGATATTTATGCTCTATATCTAGAAAAAGAAAAATTATGGAAAATATTTTACATAAAATCAAATTTTATGGAAGGCAGATATAATAAATCAAAGAATATTTGTAGTAATATATTATCACTTTTCATAAAATTTAACTTATTGCAGATTTCAATTTTATAAATATATATATATATATATATATTGATGATGTGGATTATAATTGATAGATTTTCAAGATGAAATTTTAAAAATTTAGTTGGACACAAATAAACACTGGGAAAAAATATAAAACAAAAACTGCATCAATTTTGATTGATATATTTATCTTCAGCTATATGTGCATATGAAAGTAATCATAGAATAAACTAAATCTCACAAAATGCAAAATTAACACTGCTAAAACAACTTTCAAACTAAATGATGATGCAAACAGAAATTCAAAATTAATATGAATATACATGTGAATTAAAAAAAAAACAATGTTTTTATGTCATTTAAATAAATAGTAACAAATTCAAGAAGGTTGCCATAATAATAATTATAAGAGTGATAAAAACAGAGTAGTAAGTGGTATATTTAGATATTTAAAATTCTTTTTATTTCATTAGTTTTAAAATTTATGTATATTGAATCAAATTAGTTTAATATAAACATGCAAGTTAAGCTTTAATCAACTTACAAGCATTGTGGAAATAAAAACAGTTTAATTCATTTTTATGGATTATCAGTTCCTATAAATTATTTTTATTTGTATCAGTTCATTATGATTAAAACTTGGGTTGAAAAATTTCTTTAAAATTGCATGTATAATATTAAAAAAAATGGAAAAATAATTGTTTTTTAAAAAATAAAAGTCTAAAAATATATATTAATATAGTAACTTAGTTGCTACACACAATTGTTATTTTTATTTCAACATATATAGTCTGTAATTTATAGAATATAAAGCTAAATATAAGTTAAATGAACTAAAGTTTAAGTATTCAAACTATCTGTGAATAATGAGATTATTTTTGAATTTATTCTTTTTTTTTTGCATAGAATATTATAAGCTGAAAATATTTTACTAATATACTTTATTGATGATGATAAATTGTTTCCTGTTACAAGAGCTATTATAGATTTTTCTTGAAAATTTTCAAATACATTTGTATAATAATAACTGAAAATTAGATGAACTCAGAAACAAATACCATGCTAATAGTTTAGCTAATGAAATGTCAAACTTTTACATTATTGTTAAATATGAGTAATTTTCAATATTCTATTCATTCTGAATCTTTTATTTATTCTCTCTCATTTATAATTCTTATAATCAGTTTGTTTTGGAAATTTGTTATCTAGTATTGAAAATTAAGTACTGTATTTATTCTTATGAATTTTAAAAATAATTGTTTCTTTGAGACCTTTGCTTCTGCTCTTGTCTGCTTTTATTATAGATATTATTATATTATCATCAAGTGCTAATATATAAAACAATTGTTTCTTTAATCTTAACTCTTTTAATTGTTGTATTTATAGTACTATAATTTTTATAATTATATAAAATTGTTCAGTTTGTAAATCCCAGTAAATCTCAAATTAGTGCATTCCCTATTATAGCAGACAGTATCCTAACTTCTAGGTAATTTTAATTAAAAATCTATTTCTAACCAAGATTTTATTTTTATTAATTAAATTATAATTGTATCGGCATTTTCTGATTGATTAAATGTTTTTCAGAAGATGCATATGACAAAAAATTCAAAAAGAATGCATTTCCATAATTAGGCCTAACACGTGATAGTTTTCTAATACGACAATCAAAGGAATTCAAAATTAACATACTAAATGACATAAGCTGTTGAATTGAAATCAAAGCTGATATATTTTTAAATTTATAATTTTATTGTGGCAAATTGACGAAAACGACGAAGTTTTGGAGAGCAAAACAAGCGATCCAAATCAGTACGAGATCGAAAATTTTAAATTTGTCGAAACGTATTCCGCACTCTTAATGACGTCACGCGTTAAATTAAAATAGTAAAAATCGATGGTGATTATTAAATGGTTATTCATTTTTAAAATTAGTATTATTTTTTAGATATATCTTCACTTCCAAGATTTATTTAATAATGCATAAATCTCTATCGTAGAAATCTTGTCAAGTATGAAATAGCGAATCGTTGAAAATTGCTTGTGTGTGTTAGGCAAGTTTAATTTGTTTTTGGTCAGTTCTGTGCAATTTTTATGTAAACTAGAACATAAGAATGTGAATAACAAAGAAAGGAAATATCGTCCTCCACTTCCCGCCAATAAACGGTCAACCATCGTGTCAAGTGTCAGGTTTACAAATATATCGAGTTTAAATTAAGCATTCTTTATATATACTCTTACTGCTTACGCTATACTTTCTAAAGTCATTTGATCAATAATTTTCATAATTGTTGTAATAAGATTCCTGCTCATGTCCAATTTATCTAATTTGAAGAAAGTCCATTCTGCTAGAAAAATACTGTACTTTAATGTTTTGATACTGTCATTATCCGAAAAAATATAAATGAATCATTAATACATTTGAAATTAATTATTTTAAAATATACTGACTAGAGATAATTTTACACTTTATTTCTGTAGTGATTGAATAATAATACAAATAATTATTTATTCAGGAAAAATATCTGCTAAGAACATATATAGTTACATTTGACTATATTAAATTGGTTATTTTATGTTACTATTTTAAATTATACTGTATATTGATCAAGGTTATAATGGGTTTTATTTTGAAGTTCTGTTTCAATGTTCGAACACAATAATAGCACTTAGCAAGTTTTTCAGCACGTTTATTATCATATAACATTTTCGGACACTTAAAACGGTACCTCTTCAGTACATTCAGAGCTTAGAAAATCAGATACGTTACAATTTTTCTAAGCTCTGAATGTACTGAAGAGGTACCGTTTTAAGTATCCGAAAACATTATACGATAATAAACATGCTGAAAAACTTGCTAAGAGTGCTATTATTGTGTTTGAACATTGATTTAAAGCAAGTGATATTTAAACAAATACTAGGACTAAGGAATTTTTGGTTTCAGTTAACAATGGTTTCAATTAAAGTCATGATTTTCAGAAACCAAGCCTTAACATTATATGAGGACCCACTATAAAGAAATACAAACACTGTCTTGTAGATACTTATCATGTTTAATAAAATATAAATAAATTATGTAATAAACAATGATAAAATAAATTTAGCATTATTGTTTATTGCATAATTTATCTATATTTTACTGCAATATAAAAATAATAGAAAATAGAGTTCTCGTATATAGATATTTTATAGTTACAAACAGCCATGTTAAAATTTTTGTATATATGACAAATTGACAAAAACTAAAAAATTTTTTAAATTATAAATGCAAATTAGTATACAATACAGAGAATGTACTTTACATCACAGATATTCAAGATGTTGCTATAGTACAGATTGAGTATGCCCAATCTGAAATGTTTGGGACAGAGAATGTTTTAAATTTTCCAAATTTTGAATACACAATATGGTGGAATTGAAGAGAAGTGATAAAATTCATCATCAGACCTTTTTGACATTTTTAATAATATTTAAACAACACAATAGAAAAGAATTTAGTCATATACACTTTGCACTAACAATATTTGATAGTTTTCTAAATCATGATAATATGCTATGGCTGTGTGCACACTTTTTTATGGCACAAATCAATAAGTCATAGCCTTATCTCAAAGGTTTCTCTGCTATGAAAGTAAAATTATGGATTTTGAAATATTTGAATTTTGGATTGGGGATACTTGACTTATATAGCATCCCTTGTTTTACAAATGCAATGCATTCCTTAAAAATGTTTGCTAGATAAAATACATAAAATTAAAATTTCATTAATGTGAAAATTCATAAAAATGAAAACTTCATTCCCATTAATTTCAATATAAAAATCTCTAACCAGTTCTTAAATATCAAAAAGTTACTGTCATGCTATCTATTGATAATCAAACATTTCAAAAACATTAAAATAAGTGCAAAAAGTATACCATAATACAGTAATTCATGACAGTTATTATCTATTCAATTTGTTCCTTGCCATTTAATTTTGAATTTCCAAACTGCTAAATGGAAAGTGATTTTCAAATTTAAATCTAATATAATAATAAGTATACAAATCATTGAATTTATTTGTTATTTAAGAATTATAAATTTTTTGTCAAATATTTATCTTAAATTTACCCATAACTCTTAGAAATTTTGATTTAGATAAATTATTTGAAAAATAAATCTGAAAATAAAAATTTTAAAAACATTAAATAAAATTAATCATCATCTGCTTAAAACTAATGAGTTATGGATTTCATTAAGATAATGTTTTAAATTAAAAACTAATGTATACAAAATAATTCATTTATTTAAAAGATTAAATTGTTTAGACTTATTTTCAATACAACTATAAAATGTTATCATAAAGCAGATTTGCTCAAGAACAGAAATATATATTGGTAATTTATATTAAAAATCATTCTAATCTAGAAGAATATGCAAAAATTGCTTATATTATAATAAAACAGAAAATTATCATAGTTGCAAAAGTTTTTGAAAGATGTAATAATTAGATGTTACAAATTCCAACAATTACATACAGAAATTAAAATAATTTTATTTTTATATATAAGTAAATGATATGCAGCAATAAATTTGATAATAAGCAAAGTCCTGGCTTGGAAAACAAAATTAGCACACAATAACAAGCGTATTTAACAAACCAATTACAGCTCCCACCTACAAGCTGGAAAAAGCTATCTCAATTAAATGCTCAGAATTACGAGGGTTGTCCGTAAAATAAGGTCTCCAAGGTGCTGTAGTTGCGAGGAACGCTTTAAGGCAAGATCCGGCAACA
>WUQG02055738.1:0-10154 GCA_011317285.2 Androctonus mauritanicus | reverse complement strand
TTCACTGTAAATAAAATTCCATTGCCTTAATTAAGTTTTTCTTATCCCCAGATATATGGTCACCCTGGATATAAGGTAAGTTTTTCCAAGTCCGCTGAAGTGACCATATAACGAGGTCTGACTGTATATTTTATATTTTTATGTTGTAGATGTAGGAAAGAGGGGCTTTTTTTTCCACCCTAGCACTGCGACTACCAATGGTCTAAGTATACCCCCAACAGAATCATCCCATAAGTCATCCTATCTTAATCACAAAAGACAGTATCTTCTTCAATGGGACTGTAAAGAGATCTTCTGGTGCAGGGAAATACAACCCAAGAAGATAATACCTTAATCCTGAAAGAGCCACACCCAGATCAAATCCAGATTATTCCATCTTAAAAGTTTCAGTATTCCAACATCTATTACTACTACTAAAATTTACTATGGGTCATTTCTGACTTATTATGAGGTAATCAAAATATAATCCCATTATAAGTCAGGGACAACCTGTATTTACAATTAAAGCTATTATAAAATCAAAATTTTATGAAAATTTCAATTTTTTAAAATTTTAAATTATTTATGGAGTAATTCATATATTTTATTAATTTTTATAATTATATAAACTTAAAGTTTTGACAAAAAATTTTGAAAATCAGTTTATTATAGATCATCATCTGATAAATTTCAATTTAAATACTGTATTATCAGAAAATACTACTGGAATACTTATAAATTTAATTCCTAGATTTTCTTTCTATTAATAGTATAAATTATTAATAATATAATTATATTGCTTTTAAAAGTTTAAATAAATTATTATTGGAATATAACATCAACCACACTAAACAATAACAATAAGAGTATAAATCACAATTTGAATACAAATTCATTATATAAATCTATAAAGATTAAGCACTATTAGCAGTGAATAACAACTTTATTTCATAAATAACAAATGTTTTCAGCTGTTTGCTATCTTCAGGTGATTAATCTTTAGAGATTTATATAATTATAACTAAGTTTAAGCAGTTGTCATTTTGATATGCCTATAAATTCATTATTAAATAAAATTAAAAAGATAGGAATTACAAATAATTACTGTGGAAATTATTTTGACTTAAATTTTGAAGACTGAGCAACGATGAAATTATTAAGATATTCTGATACTTGTAATAGTTTTATATGTTATTTTAATAATCAAAGTTTATGTGGACAAATAACTGAAACCTAGAATAATGGCTGAGCATTCAGAAATGACTAGATTAACTAAGGTATTTGGTCAAAGTATTTACCACTCATTTAACAATTTAATAAAGTATATTCAAGTTATAAACATTGATTTTTTCAAATTTTTAAAATTTCAAATATTGTAAAAGAATTTTAAACATTATTATAGCTAAATGGTCTAGCAATAAATATATTATAAAACTACATAATTATTTAATATATGATCACAATATTTCAAGATGAGTATTTTTTTTATTGAAACTCTATGTTATAATTGGAAATTTATATTCAAAATTCTGAAATAAGTAAGTAAGTAAAGTCCAAGTAATAATATAAATTACATAACAGTATATTTATATTATACTGGATCTATGAATCTATTCTTACTAAATCTTCTGGATTTAGTAAGAATAGATTTCAAGATTATGAACTCAAACAAATTATGTTTTTAGTTTGAGAAATACTTACATTAAATTAATTAAGAATACAAAAAAGGGAGTGAATAAACAAAGCTTAAAAATTATTCCAAGACAGAATTGAAATATTTTTATATTTGTTGTGTTTCAATTGAAACTCCTAAATCTTGCCTGGAAAAAGAAAATTAATTTAATTATAATACAACATGACCAATATGAAAGAGTTTTTCCTTTTTATTCCTTTTAGGCTATATAAGTGACTGAATGTTAGCAATGATTAACTTCAAGTTTGGCAACAAAGTTTTAATGATTAGATACTGGAATTCATAGATGCAGATAATGATAGATTAGAAAAGATGGTCAAAAGAAATGACTAAAAATGAACTAATGTAAACTACTACCAGTTTTAAAACTTTCCATCAATCCCAATTGAATCCTTCTTACTAGAATTGGGATAATATTATTTATGGTTCATTCTTTCTATAATCTATTGCTACAGTTTTCTAATTATTTGGCTCTCTCTCTTTTCTAAGCTTACTTATGGGTTTTTATTATGAATATTTTATTTCATTTCTATTTTAAAGAATAACAGTCTTTTTTTAAAGTTTCAAAATTAATATTATTACTATCACTAATTGCTAGTATTATTAATTTTAACATCTTTGATACTGTTTGATGTATGTTTTTTAGAATCATCAAAATAATACCAAACAACAATGTGGCATGTATAATACAATGCTAGCATTTTCAATTAGGCCACAGAGAGATGTACAATTCAGGATTAAATATTTCATTATAATTAACAAATTAAATTTATATAAACGTTAATAATAACTGATTGCATTTTTTATTAAATTTCAAATCCAGCTAAGAAAAAAATTTAAACATTTAATAATTTGTTGACTTGATATTTTTTTACTTATTTGGATTGATTTGAAATAATAAAATATAAAATATAACTCATTTTCTTTGACTATAACAATATATTTAATTAATAAAATCATATAAATAAATAGCATTTTCATAATTAGGATTATTTACTCAATATCATTATTGATGATTAATGACTAATCATTTTTATTATAGATATTAGCTTTTTCTTTCTAATATTAATGTTCTTTGATAAAAAAAACACACATTCTAAGTGTGAAATATTTATAGAGTATCAATATTTAATGAATATAGTACAGAGGAAAAGAGAAATGGAAGGTGGATTTAAACTGGGATTTTATAAAATTATACAATTTGAGATAATTGAATTTGAGCAAGCTATCTTTTGTAAAAAAAGTTTTTACAAAAGATATAGAAAGGAAATGTTCTTGAAAAAATAAAAAAATGTTGTCATGCACAGAAAATATATAATGAAAATGGATACAGAAGTTTTAACTTTAATTTCTTTTGATACTTCATATTTGAAAAAAAATATTTATAAATCCGGAAACTTGTTAAGTGAGAACTCATAAACAAAGAACTACCTGTACTTTTTCTGATATATTTTTTATTATAAATTTTACAATAAAATTCTCATTTTTTTCCCTATATTTCAGAGTTCAAAAATATAAAAAAGGGAAATTATACAAATAAATATAGTTATATTGCACAATTAATAATCAATACAAATTATTATTGAAGATGAACTTAATGCCAATAAATAGTATTATACAACAATAGTTAATAAATTTATTGCAGTAATATCTTATTAATTCAAACTACATAATTAATCTGAAGTAAATTACAACTCCCAACTTAAAATATACAATCTTTAATTGTTATGACAAATAATTTGAATTATAGTTAAAATTATGATTTGAATTATGGTATTTTAACCACAGCAATGTCTTAAAATTTGCATTCTTTGAAATTATTTTTTTAATAAATTGAATTGATTTGGAAGGTTTTCTATAGATTTGGATAAAAACATTTGGATTTGTATTCTTCTCTATTGTTAATGCTCATTAAACAATTAACTGGCAGGGAAATAATAAAATAGTATTATGAATGAGTACATTTTTAAAACAGAATATTGCTTATTCCATTGATCCTTTCCTAAAAGTAGAGATTCCCCAAAAAGTTAGATTTTAAAATCTTAATTTAAAGAAATCATAAAATTTTCCCACAATCATTATTTAATGTATTCTGATACAGCACGTCTTTGTGGATTGGAAAACAGTTCTATTTCTTTGTTTGATAATTCAGTCTTCTTGTTAGCATAAAGTTCCTAAAGTTAGGTCATATTCTGAGAGAGTTATAAGAATTGCAGTATAATGGTTGAGAACTTGATAATTCAAATATTTAATTTTTAATTTTGCATTAATCTGGAATCAAAACAGTAAAAGTGAATGTAGAAAAGTACAAAGCATAGAAATATTATATGTTTTATTTATTAACATATCTTGAAATGTTTTGCATATAGAGACTTTTATAAATGTAATCATTTTGGAAAATTGAATTTTTAAAATTAGGTATTACTTATTTTCAGAAAAATATTTTAAAAAATTCCAGAAGTCTACAAATATGCAATAGTTGTAAATTTATATATGCTGTATATAGAAATAAGATACATTATAATGAATTTTCAAAATATAAGGATTTATCCAATTAACAGATAAGTTCTTTAAAAAAGTATATAATTCAAAATCACATAATTTGAAATGTGATTTTTTAAATTTCAAATATTTTAAATTAATGAGATTTTATAATATTTGTTAATGATAACAAGAAATCATAAATGACAAAAATTTATTGGACTATGTTATAACAATCATGTTTTGATCATTTCTCATAACCAACTTTAATATATTACAATATTTATATTTTTTATCTAAGAAAATATGAATTTATAAATCTTACTTTTAAGAATAATATTGACATCATATATTCTTCCCTACATAAAGAATCAAATAAAATGTGGTTTATGTCAAATAACTGCAATGCTTTCTGAAAATGATGGTATGAAATAACTGATTTTTATTTCTGTCATCAAATAATTTTTCTTCTTTGACCTACATTATATTTGCATTTATATTAATTTTGATCATAAAAATTTATCATATACACAATGAGTTTGCATCATGATTATTTAAGTAAACAATATCAGAACAAAACAAAATTCTTGAATTGTGTTTTGGATGAAAAATATTATTATTAATTGATTCATGTTTAAAATCTCTCTTTATAAAGAGTTTACTCCTTTATAAAAACAATTTTCTTCTAAATTTTTTGGCTGATGTATAAAATATATATTTTAAAATAATTTTGAAGATGAATCAAATTTCAAAAATACAATATTCAATTATTTAAATTTTGATTTCTTGAACTTAAATATATTTCTGAAATTTGTGTGATCAGAAATTAATATATATTACAAAAAAAAATCTTTAATACTTTAGTAAACAATGGATGAAAGAAAATTTTTTTTACCTTTCTAGATTTCTTCTGTAAATTCAATGCTTGAATAATTTCTTCTTTTGCTTTTTCTGCATATTCAGCAGTATTCTGAACATTATATTCAATCCTATCAATAATTTCACCCTTGAAAAAATTATATATATTTATATTTGATGTTTTGGATTATAAAAATTTATACTCATATACACTAATTAGGGGATTATCCTTTTAAATCAAACCAAATATTACATCCAAATCTCCCCTAGTGGAAAATAATTTTCCTGAAATAAGACCATATTAAAAAATTTAATATGGTCTTATTTCAGGAAAATTAATTTAAAAAATATAGTATAATTATTAATTACTAGATGGCACCATTTTAATTCAAAATTCAAATTTAATCAATCATTAACTCAATAGACGGTGGCACCATAGATGATTGATTTAAAATAATTAATTGTTAAAAAATTTAATATGGTCTTATTCCACTAGGAGATATATTTGGCTGTAATATCTGGTTTGATAAAAATTTATATCTTTTATGAAAATACAGATACAAAATGTTTAAATATTCCAAGTACTGATATCAAACAACAATTTCAATTCTATTTATTTTTTTATCTTAAATTTATGATTTTATATATTAACTTCAATAATGCAAAGTTGTTTAATTAAAATGCAATCCAATTGGTAAAGTTACAATAATTATATACATTAAAAAGTTACACAATAATTATATATATTTAATATTAAATAAAAAACTATTAATTTTAATTAAATTATATATTAAAAATATTCATTATGTTGTTCTAAACATTTGCTCATTGTATTGTTTCTATCAATTTGATAAAGAGGATTTTCATTAGCTAAATGAATACACCATTCAAATATTTTATAACAATTCAACTATGTATGGATTAGTTTTGTGAATTTTATGTGGTCCTGTAAATAAAAATTTGGAATGCTTATAACTGCAATACATACATAAGCCTTCAGTACATCACATTTTTATTATTTTGTAAAGAAAAACATTTACAATTCAATAATGTTTTCAGCTTTCTTAGCCCTCTTTAAATGATAAGTATTATTATTTAAAAAATTATTACAATTAGAACATATAAATACTTTAGGACCATCCTGCAGAATCTGGTTCAATTTTGGGTCCCATTGCTCCAGATTTTTTCAGGATGGGTTTGGATTTGACTGTTGAATGTCATTTTATATATGAAAGCCAACTACATGACTTGTGTAAATGACCCATTATAGATATTTTGACTATTTAATATCTAAAAATAATGGAAAATAATGTAAAGCTGAAAATAAAAAATATCCTTCAATAAGTATTGGCAGCTTGGGGTAACTTCTTAATAATTGGAAATAATGAAATGTTTTAAAAAATATACAAGATAGCAGCATAATGTAGTTTAAATAGAATTGTTATGGTCAGACTGTATAAAATCTGACCAGAATAGCAAAGATATAAATTGCATCCCAGAACAAATATTTGAAAATGATATTTTTATGACCAAATTTTGGATATTAGACAGATTTTTTTACATGGTCTGAGAGATTTTTTAATAATAATATAATAAATTAACACATTTATTTTAATCTTTATTTTTTGATCCCTAAAAATTTAGTTATCAAAATATTGCACAAAATTTTATTTCAATAGTTATTTTATTATTAAGCCATTATTCAATTTTGAAAAACATGTTTTGTTCTGTATTTCAGTATAAAAGTTAATATTATTACTGTGCTTAATGTAAATTTGTAAGGATTTGGAGAAAAAACGTTTAGTCATTTTATGATTAATTCTAAGAAAAAAGGAGATTAATAAAAAGTACCTGTTACACAAAAGGCTTCGGAATATCGCCATGTCGGGACGTCGTCTAACTGTCAAGATTAGGAGTTAATGACGTATAAAGAAAAAAAAAGAAGGAAAAAAGAGAAAAGAAAAAAAAAGAAGGAAAAAAGAGAAAAGAAAAAAAAGGAAGGAAAATAGTGGTTTTTTTTTTTTGTTTAATAAAATAATACAGAAGAGAAATTGTTCAAATAATATTTATTCAATTAATATTTATTGTTACAGTTCGACATGTAAATGAGATATGGTATAAGACTTTGCTATTGAGTGGAGCTACAGATTGTTATGCTTTTTCGTCGTCCATTGTGGTTATCTTTGGTGTTGTCAATGTCTTCATTAGTGACTGTGATTCGTTGAGTTCAACCTTGTCTTCCTGTGAAGTTGTTTTTATGTCGATCTGTGGACTGTTTGTGTTCTGAAGTCTTCATGGACAATTGTAGAAACGTTGGCTTGAAGAGATTTTTTGCTTATGTTGTATCGACAGGTTGTTCCTTAGAAATTTTGGATGGTTAACACTTTGTAAGTTTAATTTGTTCTACTTTTAATAAAAATTACTTGATAGCAAAGGAAATGACAAGCACTACACAGCAGGTGAGTAATAACACTTAAAAAGTCTTTAATGCAAATGTTCCATCAGGCATTAGTCTAATGCCTGATGATGGTATCTTGTATACTGAAAACGTTCACATTAAAGACTTTTTGAGTATTATTACTCATCTGCCGTGTAGTGCTTGTCATTTCCTTTGCTATTAGTAGAGTTTAAGGCAGTTATCTATGTCCTCCTCTATAAATTACTTGGCTTATTTATGGAACATTGTTATTGGGGCTTAAGGTATCTAACAGGATGATTGGAAGATAACAAAGCTGATATTTCTATTAAAATAAGTGTAAAAAAAAGGAAGGGGCAGAGATGGCAAGAGGGTCAAATCTAAGCAGAGGTATGGATGCAACATCATACTTTGCAAATTAATATTTAGATTGTTAAAATTAAAGATATGTTGTCATTTAAAACCATCAACTCATCTAAAAATTAAAAATAATTAAAAAATGACAAAAGAAAATGTAATAATAATCTATTTAATTTATAAAATATAAATTATGTATGTATCTATGTTATATATCTATTTCATTTAAAATCTAAAAAAGATATTTAAGAATTATGAAATAGAATACTGTTTAGTATCAGTGTGGACATACTCCTAAAAAATCCATTTTGGGGCATGTTCTTTCATTTCATCTTTTTTTTTTTTATCAGGCCCTTTAGAGAGCATAGGGGGCCCAATTTTTCTTTTATTCTATGTTATCAAGTACCATTAGATGGTGCCAAGTGTTAAAGGAGTAATGGATGTCTTTCTTACGTGCATTATTCCTACAGATTTTACACAACAGTGTCCTTGATTTATGCAGTTTCACCTCAACTAATAAATAATCTTGGTAAAAGCAATCCTGAAATAATGAACATTCTAGCACAAAATGGTCAGCCAGCCTATCTTTCCTATGTTAAAACTATGCATATAACAAACACTACTATAGTAAACAACTCTTATCGTTTACTGCTCTGAACGGTATCGTAGAGTATAATGGGAAGTAAACAGCACTTTCAAGCAGTCCTAGGTTTTAAATAAACCTTAACTTTATTTCAAAGAAGCGCTTTCAGCTGGTTAACCATCATCAGCTTACACAGAAAGCTTTTTTCTGTGTAAGCTGATGATGGCTAACCAGCCGGAAGCGCTTCTTCGCAATAAAGTTGTTAAGATTTATTTAAAACCTAGGACTGCTTGAAAGTGCTGTTTATTTCCCATTATACTGTAAACAACTCTTGTTTTATAAACTGATTTTATAACATATATCAAAGTTGGATGACATACTATAACTGTTGCAAGTGCACAAAGTTGAATTTCATTCTTGGAACATTCATAAGTGTCTGCAACTTTTGAATTTTGTGAGGGTAAGGATTGTTATAGTGTCAGTTATAGTGACCATTATCGCAGAGAATATAAATAATGGCAAAATTCGTTATCAGTGCAGTTGAAGTCAAAAGTTGACAGAATAAGTTTATTAAATCTCCTTTGCTATCATCTCCTTTCTTTCTTTGTTTTATTGTGTTCATAACATTGGTGTCAAGCTTTGTACTTTCAGCTACTTGTGTATGGAGTTTGATTTTGTTCAAAGTTTGATACAGTATACTGCATTTTGTAGTGTGTTCAGTAATTTGGTACAATGCAATGTATAGTAAACAAAAAGTTCTGGATTTAGGAACAAAAATTAAAATATTACATAAATTGATATTGAAAAAATGAAAATGGAGATCATGAGTACTTCAAAAAGTTCTTTGTCCACAATTATGAAGGATAAGAAAAAAATTTGTGAACAGCAAGCATTTATGGTATGAACAAATAGTTTAAAATTTACACAGAATGCTAATCATCCTAATGCTGATGAAGCTATGAGCTTATGGTTACAGAAGACTCATGAACAGCAGATATCAATCTTGATCTATACTACAATAAAAAGCACAAAATTTTTTCTTTTGTGTTGGGTGTAGACTTCAAAGCTACAACAGTTGGCTAGACAGATTCAAAACTTGCAAAGGACTTGGTTTTAGAACAGTGTGTGATAGTGAAAGTGTTGATCCATAGTAGATGATTGGATAAATTATATACTACTCAGACTTTGTGAAGGATATGCCCCATGTGATATTTTCAATGCTGATGAGACAGGTTTTTACAAATACCAAACAAAACTTTAGCATTTAAAATAGAATGTAAGGTAGAGAAAAAAATCAAAAGAAATGGTTACTGTTTTATTGGCTTGCAATATAGATGGTATTGAAAAACTTCAGCCGCTAGTTATTGGAAAATCCAAGATGCTTTAAAGGATTATTACATATTCCTGTTGACTACAGTTCTAATAATAGTGCATGGATGACAAATGAAATATTCAATTGTTAGCTCTTAAAAAATTGATATGAAATTTGCCTAACAGAAGTACAACATTTTGATGTTTTTAGATAATTATCCATCCCATAATAATATTCTGCATTAACCAACATCAAAGTTTTGTATATTGCAAAAAACTTCACTCCAAGCTGCGACAACTGGACCTAAAGATCAGACACTCTTAAATGCTCTTACAGGAAATGCCTTGTTTCTCACATGCTTATGTACAGTCTATGACAAAAAGGTTTTGACATCTACCGTAGGGGCTGCATTAGAGGAAGTAGTTTCAATTGTAAAGTCTGGAAAATCTCTGCACAACAGCTTGTAATGAAATAG
>WUQG02055737.1:3029-28464 GCA_011317285.2 Androctonus mauritanicus | reverse complement strand
TAATTTGAGATGGGAGATTTTTTACTAACGCAATTTCGTGTACTTTTTGTCGATAATCCCAAGTAATCGATGCGATCCTTTGAAAATAATTTTATGTAATCTGTACGCAAAACGTTGTGTAATCATGAAAATTCTTTGTAATCCTAGAGCAACATTCGGAAAATTTTACGTAGTCTTAATGATTGCATACAAGGTTACGTAAATTCTAGAATGTCTCATTAATTAGAAGATTTTAATAATTGTAGTTAATTTTTTGTAATCATGTCAAATTTGAAGTAAGTTGTAAGTAACCCTTCAAACGTACAATTTTGGTAATTGCAGTGATGTTGTATGTAAAATGACATGCAATCATACAATTTTCCTAATGGCCTGTAATTTTCTTTTTTTGGTAATTGGACATCGATTGTAAAGGTAATATTGTATTGGTAATATATTGAAGATAAGATCTAAGTAATAACTTGATGTAATCCTTTGAAATCATGATAAATCAACGTAATTTTAGTAATCTCAACTACTTCTACTTTATCTTGATCAATTCATATGATTTGTAATCATGAGAATAAAATGAAGATTACACATGATTGCGAGGTCTTAGTAATTTGATGTAACCCTTCGTAATCATGACAAATATCCAACTTATTCTTAATAATTTAAAGTAATCTTACGTCATCTTAGTGATGACATCGAAATTGAATCTGAGCCATCTGTGATGATTACTTATAATCATACGACCTTGGTAATTTGATATTATGTTTGTAATCATGACAAATCAGCGTAATCTTGGTGGTGTTGAACATTTTTGATTCATCTTAATAATTTTACGTTATTTATAATTAAGTAAAGATTACACGTAATCACAAGATCTTAGAATTTCATCCGAATCCTCTGTAATCATGACAAGTATGCAATTTATTCTTCGTACCTTAGAATAATCTTATATTATCTCACTTATTACACGGAATTTAAATCTTAGTCATCTGTTGAAGATTACTTATAATCATAAGACCTTGGTGATTTGGCGTAATGTTTGTAATCATGATGAATTAACATAATCTTGGTGATTTTGAACATTTTTAATTATTTTCATAGTATCATAGGAGACATTTTGAGAAAATTGCTCACATTAGTTTCTCTCGTAAATTTTTCAAAAGAGCCGTTTTTTTCGGCTGTGGGAACGTAATTATTTACAACCTTTAACGCGAAAGAGGAAATGATCACAATAAATCGTTAATCGTTTAATAAAGAAAAAAACCATAAACGAGAAATAAATGTCTTGTATTTATAAAGTATTAGTGACGTAACGACGTACATATGCACGGGGCCCATAAAGTGAGGTTTTTGCACGGACCGGCGGATAATATCATGTTATATTTTATGCACGATGTTATTTTAATTGAAACATTTGTGAAATATAAAGCGCGCCGTTTTGTGTGTATACGTATTATAAGTGTGACGATTGAAATGTTAGAAGCCATCAAATAGTCGTTAAAATGTGGAGAATTGAATTTACAAGCGGGATGATCGCCAATTTATTTCGAATTAGAACTCGTAATTGGACGCAAATTGAATGCGCGAGAAAGATAAACGTCATTCAAAACAGTACTTCGATTTTTACGGAAGTTCTTTTTTTTTTATACGCAGTAGATTGGTTCCGAGTTTGGTCAGACGTAAGGGGAAACAGGATCTACGCTTTATAGTTGAAATATGTTTCAGAATCTCTGGGATTCTGGTAATATTTTGTAATATTTCTGAAATATTTTAATATTTTGGAATATTTTATCGTTGAAATTTGATGTACAGCTATATTGCCGTCCAAACGAAGATTTGAGATAAGTCCATTATTATGAAACATGAGATTCTTGTATTTTCTGAATCAGAATTAAATTCTGAATAGTGAATTCAGTACTTGATAATTACCCTTCAAAAATTTCAGGAAGAATTTTTTCTCAAAAAAGAGTAAAATTGTTTGTTTCGGAAAAATTTTCTTCTGAACCAAGAAATTTCTTCCAAAAGGAAGAAGATATTCTTTCTCTATAGAAGAATTTTCTCTCAAAATGAGAAATTTTTTTCTTTTCAGGGGAAATTTCTTTTGAAACAAAGAATTTTCATCTTTCTAGAGAATTTTCTTTTTTCTAGAAAAGTTTTGTTCCAAAACATAAAACTTTCTTCTGAAAAGTTCACAGTGTGAGAAATTTTTATTGCACTAAGTCCTGTTTATCTGTGCAAACATTTCTAATATCTGTCATAAAATATTCTCCACAAAAAATGCAATTTTTATAGTAATAAAGCAGTGTCTTTCATATAAATTTTTAGGTATGTTTAATAATTTCGTTAAATCAGTAGATAAGGGTCGAGTATGGTCAGATATGTTTTCTGAGAGTAATTTTCTTAAAAAACAAGGGGAAACAGGTCTTGAAATAGGAAAAGAGCGATGGGATAAATTTTCGAGCAAAAATAGAAAAATTCACCTATTTTTTTTTCATTTACATTGTAACATGTTTTTCTTTAAAATATTCTTCTCTTTTCCTAATTTAATGTCTTGTTTTTCTCGTATTACAAAATTAAATTGAAAATATCAATTTTTTTATGAAGTAATATTTTTTCTCAAAAGAAAAAGGAAAAATATCTAATTTTTTCTTTCATCAAAATTTATTTAAGTAAAATAAATACTGAGTAAAATATAAATATAACAAATAGAAGAGATTGGAAATATCAGAATATTGCTGAAAATGTTCAAATTTCCATATTAAAATGAAAAAGTTTTTATTTTTGTGATATCTTTCGGCGTTTATTTATTTTTTTTTTTTATAATTAACGACACGATAAGATATATTTTAAGCGTAAAAATTGAAGATAGGCTATTAGTATTTTCGAACTTTTGTTAAATTAAAATAATAATAATAAATTCAAATTAATCATTAAAATTTTATTTTGTAATTTATTGGAGGCGAATTAGTTCGATTTTTTCATATTAAAGGTAAAATTATAGGTAAATATTTATTGATTAACGAATAATGATTTTTATAAAAAATAATTTATTGTGTTTTTTATTTTTAACAAAAATAATTATTAAGTGAATATAACATTTTTCATGTACTACAAATAATTTCAAATATAATATTTTTTAAATTTCGCTATTTTGTAATGAGAACACATGGAGACTTCGAAATTAATAATCTAGGATATAAACAATTAGGATCCTTCAATAATAGTAACCTAGGATATAAACAGGATTCTTCAATAATAGTAACCTAGGATATAACAGTTAGGATTCTTCAATAAGAATAACCTAAGATATAAAGAGGATTCTTCAATAAGAGTAACCTAGGATATAAACAGGATTCTTCAATAATAGTAACTTAGGATATAAACAATTAGGATTCTTAAATATTACTAGTCTTAAGATATAAAAAGCTAGGATTCTTCAATGTTAACAATCTAGGATTGAAATGAGAGATCATGAAAATTTTAAATGTTTTGTTGGTATATTATGGCAACGATCTGTGAAATGACAAGACGAAAAAAGTAATTAAATATGATATTGCTGTAAAAATATTTCTGAAATTCTTCAAATTAGTATATAAATATTCATTTGCCACGTGTAGTTTTAGAGATATTGCTAGAAACATTAAACACTTTAATATTAATGTTTTTATCAGAACCATCTTGCAACGTGACTATATACATTCTAAAAATTAATAGGGTATATGCTTTGAATAATAAAGAATGATCATCTCAATGAACTTGTATGGACCGAAGTGCAGAAAAACCAACTGACTAGATCACAGAAATTATTTTCTAGCGTAAATATTATTCATTTTTGTCTAGCAAATATATAATTTAGGAAAAGGAGATAAAATTGTATTAAATTATCGTTTTTTTTTTACTTTATTTTAAAAAATTACTTACCATTCTGGCAATCTCTCTATATTTACTTTGTTGGTAAGCTATTTTAATTTTCAGTTTTTACAATAATTTTTGACGAAAACTCTCTTCTGATCAAATTAATTTATTATATAAAAGATGATAAATTAATTTCGCCCATAACAAACATTTTAATGGTATAATAGCAAACTAATATTAACGTGTTAATTTCCATTTTAATTAATTTTAAACATGGCATATTTGTAGTTTCTAATAGCGCAGAAAATATATTCGTGATCTTAATACTATGGTAACATCTTAGAAATGCGTGAGATAACTAGGCAACATTATATAATGGAGTTTAATATAGTAAAATATGACATACCAGAAAGAAATTTATATTTTCTACTGAAACAATCATGTTTCGAGTTTCGCTATAAAATATTTGAAATTATTGATTCAGAAGAGTAACCAAGGATGCTGGCTAGAGTGAAGCGTTTAAAATTAATTTATATATATAAAAAAACATCGTATACATTATACAACTTTAAAAAACGAATAAATAAATTTAATCTGGTAATAAGAAATTATTGCTTATAAAATTTACCATGCAAGTTTGTATTATACCGTAAATTTCTGCAAGAAACCGTAAAAATTCGACCATTTCAAGTCTGTTTAATATCTCCTTCTTAATAACGCCATTAAATTCATTTTTACCATAAAACAAAACAATTAAATAAAACGGTAATTTCGCTTACACATATTTATGTTATTCATAAAAATACATCAATAAAATATCTTTAAAAAAAAATAACAAGATTAGAATTTTTCTTTATTACTGTATAGCAGTTCCCAGTTGTTGTAACCGAAGGAAAGACCATAAAGAAAATTTTTAAAACTTTACTTTTAAAAGTAAGTATGGCTATACGACTGTAATGCTTTATCTGTTCACGTACTATTGTAGAGTCGACATTAGGTGAGATTAGTCATCTGGGAGTCATTGCGGTATGAACTATCATTGAATGGACGAAAATTATAGAAGTGCTGCAGTTGATAAAGTCGCCCAAATTATTGTTACGTAAATGGCAATTAGCACATAGTCAGTGGTCCCTGAAGACCGACTTTCATTTCTGTACATGGAGTCATTTTCGTTTAATATCCTTCCATAACTAAATATTGAATTTTTTCGTGAATAAATGGAGCGTGATGTGTTTAAAACTTGCTTCCTTGACGTGGATTAAATCCAAAAATATTTTACATGTTTGCAGGGACATTTCTCGAGTGATTTAGATGGATTTAATTTTCTATGCTTCATTTAATTAAGTGTCTTTTCTTCCAATGAAACATAACTTCCGATATATAATTTTTTATTGCGCTCACTTCTTCAATTAGAAACCACCACACAAGAAAATTCTGCTACGAAATGAATGATTTTCTTCACCTTCTATCCATTTAAACAAATGTCGTAAATCATTTCTGAATTTTCGAGTGTCTTGTATAATTTATAACCTTCAAAGAAAGTTAGCACCTCAAAACGTTCAGTTGCTACTCTGAAAAATTAATTAGGTGCATAGATGACAAGTAGCCAAAGAATGAGAGAAACTTAACTAATTAGAACGTTCCAGATCATTAGACTATATATTAAAAAGGTAAATTTTGACTATAAAATCCTAAATTTAGTATGGCTATTACTAGACTAGTTTATATACTTTCAAATAATAATAAATACCACTTAATCTAGACTTTCAGACTTTTCACTTCTACTCTAAGTGTTCTAAAGTGTTACACTCACTTTCTAACAATTACATTAACAGCATTTAATTATATCATACAGACACCGAAACTAGATTTATCTAACTAATATAATACATTGTTTGGTAGACATTATCAAACTAGGCAATTACATAATGTCAACTAACCAAACTAGTGAAACTAGTTACCTGGTAAATAGATCATTTTAATCAGTTCTGTACTTTCTCTAATATTATGAAGAATAATGGATAAAATATAGAACTGTTTAACTAGTTAGACCAGTAAGAGCAGGTGGTTACTCTCAATAGTTACTCTAATTTGGGTAGAATAACTATTGAGAATAGCCCCGACGCCATTCGCAGCTAATCTCAATAGTTACTCTAACCAAATTAGAGTAACTATTGAGAGTATTGTTTGGTTTGGTTGATAGTATTTAGATGTCTAATTTGATAACATCCGTTAAATAGCATCTAACTATTTTAAATTAGTTGCTATCAATTAGTTAGAGTAGTTAGATGACTTTACTTATCTAAGTAATTAAAACTGATAATTTAGAGAATAGATTCTATAAGGCAATGCAGACATAAAAATTAACACTTTCTTTACAGCTACATTATTAACTTTTATATTAAAATGGGTGTAATTATTTGATTATCATTTATAACGAATTCAGGGCGAAATTAATGAAAATTTTACAACTCCAACGAACATTTATCTAATTAAATGTTTTCTTTCTCCAAAAACATATTAATTAAATTTAAATGAATAAATCATTAATCATTCAAAATTTCGAAATTATTAAATAATAATAATTATAATAAATAATATTAGAATAATTAAATATCGTTGACAATATTTTATCGTTAAACATCAAAAATGTCATCGAGCATAGTTTGATTCTCATATATTCGATTAAATCGGATTAAATTTTCTCATTAAACATCAAAAACATCATCAAGAATAGTTTGATTTCCAGTTATTCAATTAAATGGCATTAAATTTTATCATTAAACGTCATTAGGCATAGTTTGATTCCCATTTATTTGCTTAAACAGCATTAAATTTTTCGATTAAACATTAAAAACATCATCAAGCATAGATTTATTTCCATTTATTCGATTAAATAGCATTAAATTTTATCATTAAACATCAAAAACATCATCAACCATAGGTTAATTCCTATTTATTCGATTAAATGGCATTAAATTCTATCATTAATATCAAAATCACTATCAAGCATAGCTTAATTCCCATTTATTCGCTTAAATGACATTAAATTTTATCATTAAACATCAAAAACATCACCAAGCATAGTTCGATTCCCATTTATTCGCTAAAATGGAAATCAAACTGTGTGAGTGTATGTCTCTGACAAAATATTAATATTCATATTTAAAAAAAATGTATGCATTTAAAGCAAGTTTACATTTATATTTCGTAAAACTTTCAATTATCATACTTCCGAAAATAAATTATTTTCCTTATATAGCTATTATTTAATTTTTATTTTTATATCTTGACACGCGATACTGTTTCTATAAACATAACAAATTTACTTTGATGCCATCAAAAATAGATCCAAACAGGAAAAAAATAATAATAAATAAACAAAAACTAAAATAATTCTGTCAAGAAGACTGAGTATTAAAAAAAAAACAAGTCAAGCTTAAAGGAAATTTTGTATTATTCACAAGAAAGATGATTGATAAGTCAAATCAGGATAATGGATATTATACACTACAGTTTCCAAAACATTTTAATATAGTTATTCTTTTTTTTTTCTTGCGGAGTTTGACTTGATAAATAAATAAGTAGAAAAATATTTGACAAGAGACAAGTTTTCGTATTTACTCTGAAAAAGTGAAACAAAAAAAGGATATCGAAGTTTTTTTTTAAGTTTTGCATGTAACTTTTAGTATAAGAGCAATATTGTAAATGGGTACTTTTTCAATAGCATTTTAAAATCGCCCACTGTTACCAAAAAATTTATAGTAATGAATAAATAGAAACAATGTTCATTTTTATAGAAACATATTATTTATTTTATTGAATATGAATATAAATATATAAAAATATTTACGTGAAATTTTCATGCAGTAATTTACTTGTAATACTTGCACAAAATGATCTGCAATATTTTTATATAAAGATCTATTTGAAATACTTGCTATGTATTTGTGATACTTGCACATGCTAATCTATTATTAATACTTGCACAAAACGATCTATCTGCAATATTTTTCTGTAATGATATAGTTAAGACATTTGCACAAAAGTCTATTAGGCCTATTGATATTTGTGCAAAAATCTATTTGTGATACTTGCATATGATAATCTATTCATGAGAATTGCACACAATAATATATTTGCGATACTTATAGTTAGTGATCTATTTGTAATATTCTTGTTGAAATGATACATTTGAGATATTTGCACAAAAATCTATAGGAAATACTTGCACATAATAAGCTATTATTGATAGTTGCACAAAATGATCTATTTTCAATATTTTTATATAATGATCTATTTTCAATATTTTTATATAATGATCTATTTGAGATACTTGCACTTAATGATCTATCTGCAATATTTTTCTGTATTGGTATATTCGAGATACATAAAACTCTATTATTGATATCTGTGCAAAAATCTATTTATGATACTTGTTCATGATAATCTATTCTTGATACTTGCAGTTAATGATCTATTTGAAATATTTCTACAAAATAATTTTTTGGGATACTTATGCACAATAATTAATTCATAATCTTTGTATATAATGATGTATTTGTTACAAAAAAAAGATATGAAAAATATAAAACAGATCTAGAACAAAATAAACAAATAAAAACGACTTATGTTATTATTGAACAATAAATCTTGATATAATTCAATTATAAAAACAATTGAAATATTATCTTTCAAATGATTTACATCTGAAAGATAACAATCCAGCTGTTGCTGACTCATGTTAATAATCTATCTAAAAAATTCTTATAAATAAAATAAACCACTACTCACAGCAAATGAATATTTTAAACACCATTACTAAATGTTTTTTTTTTTTTATTTCCTATATTCAGAACGTTATAAAATTTATTGGTTTTATAAAGATTGATTCCGCCTGTATAAATTACATTTAAAAATAATTTTTTAAAGTATTAATCTTGCTAAAAAGGCACGTAACTGTATTTCTGAAATACCTTTAAAATTTTTAACTAAGCTTATAAATTTGCGAAGTGCATTATTTAACGAGAATTAAATAAAGTAAGTTAAAGTATATAAGTAAGCATATAGTAAGTAGTATCTGGTAAGTAATTAAGTTATAAGGTAAGTAAGTAGTATAGAGAATAAATATATAGTAAGTAAGTAGCATGATAAGTAGTATAGTGTGAAAGTATATGGTATATATTTTTCATTAAATATATCTACAAGTATATTATAAATGCACAAATTTAAATATATATTCAATTATTTATGGTGATAATAGATTAAAATTAAAATTTTGTTCCTATAGAAGTAAATTTTAATTCTTTATTTCCTTATGAAACTGCTTCTAATTCTCATCATCGTGATATTATAAATTAGTACAGTAGTTTGTTTTTAACAAGTATAGTTTTATACTTGGTAGCTGAGAATAATGACGAATGTGTTATGTTAAGTGTACCAAATAATAAGAATTTTTGTAGCAACTTTATGCAATTTTTAAAAAATAATTTTACACTGAATTTCAGATTTTTAATTTTAGTGTGATACAATTATACCACTTAGAAATCCTATTTTTATTTTATTTTATTTTATTTTTACCTTTCTTCTTATAGTAGTAAAAATTGTTATCTTTTCCCAGACGTAATAATGACGTATAGCCATGATCATAGAGTCCTGCAGATGAAAAATGAAGAAAAGAACATCTCTGATTTCAAGCAGTAGAATTACTATTACTTAATGATTAAATCTTCAGACCAAATTATTATTTGTTCTGATTTATTGTTTTCTACCAGAAAATTGAATAAATTTTGACGGGAAGAGTGACAAGCATTTACAACAGTAGAAACTTTATTAACCGAAATTACTTTCCTTTCTGTATATAAATTTCATCATATTTCCAGAACAAAATTATCTTCTACACTTGTCAAAATCGGTTTTTTTTTGTTCGATATTTTTTTTGGATGCTAGAAGTAAAAGCGTTGTTTTAATAAAACTAACTTAATTTTTTCTCCTTCTTTTATTTATTCAAAATGTTTGCATTACTTTCCACAATTCTCGCCATGATTGTTGTTGAAGTTCCCTGAGGTTGATGGAAACGTGAAAGACATTTATAAATTTATCTTTTATACGTTATGACAATGTTTCCTTGTATAAACTAAACTAAGTCCTCTTGTTAGCTCATAAAATAAAATTTTATTCGTCAGACTTATAAAAATAGCCAAGATCTTATTCGCCCATGTCTAACATTCTTACTCTTCAGATTTCGATAAATTTAATGCATCTTGTCGTGTCTAACATCCTTAGTCGCCAAACTTCAGACAATGTTAATGCATTTTACTCACCTAACATCCTCACTCACAGAAATCGAATGTAATCATCGTCTAACATCCTCACATCCCAAATTACATCTTTTTCACCACTTTTTTTTTCCTTGTTCTGTAGATTATTCGTGTAATGACGTTTAGTATCAAGTAAAATTTTATTAAAATAAGAAAACATTCTGCTCTAGCATATTATACACCCAATTCATTCGCTCTCCAGTTTGGAACTTGTTGTTAATCGATTAAATCTCTGTTGAACCATTAAATTATCTTCATTAAAATCCCAAAACTAATGGGAGAATTACGCCATATACTATAATTATTAATCTAATGTTTAGAATAGTTTTATACATTCGGCAAAAGTTTACAAAATTACCGGAGCGTGATACTGTATGTGACGCCTTTGTGATTTCGTGAATGACAGAAAAATTGTGTTTGACAATTCGAAAATTTGATAGACGACACCCTTGACATTTTTGAATGATCGAATACCGAATTATCCAAAATATTTCTGCCACAGATAACCAATTCGATATTTTGGATATATAATTGAAAAACTATAACTGTTCCGAATTCTAATGCAAAAAATAAAATTATATTTACATATATCCAGTTTCTGGTATTCGTGGAAAAAAAGAAATATATATATATATTCGAAATTTACGAGAATTCTGACATTAAAGTAGAAGATTCTATTTCTTTAAATTCTATAAATTTCGCGATATATTTTGTTATTTTAAACGGCAAATCCTATTGTAAAATTTGTCTTCTGCAGCGAAAAATAATGAAAAATTGTTTACTGGAGAAACAACACAGTTTATGATGTAATTTTTTTCTCAGTGTGTTACTGTATTGACGTCGTCTCCTTTCACGTTCTATCAGTTTTGATCAATATCGAAAGCAGTGCAATTTTTTTTTCTTCCCTTCCATAACGAATTTTATTTAATTCGTTAGTTAAATATATTAAATGGAAAGAGTTTTCCATTTAATAAATCGAGAAAAACATAAAATTTTGTTCAAACAGTTTAAAATTTTAAGATCCTTAATCCAGATTCGTTCCATAACGTGCAAGAACACAACTACGTGACAGTTCTTTTCATGAGTGCCATTGAAAACTTACGTGATACATCCCTCACTTTTACCTAGTGTTTCTTTGCAGAAATTGTTACAGCATCGCGTGGCGTGACCACGTGGTAACAATTACAATAGCATTGCGTGACTCACGCTCGTATACGATAAAGGTTAGGTCGCATCGCATCCGTACCTTTGATGTAATATAAACTAATTTCGAAAAGAAATTTCCTTTCTAATACTTTCTTATCAATTATTAATTTTATAATTATTTTTCTGTATGCACGTCATATTTTTCTATTATTATTTTTTCATATCCACAACGATTTTTTTCTTTCTATATACGCAAATATATATAACTTATGAAATTTTGGATATAATTTATGATGTAGCATCAAAATATATCTGGAATTTGTCTAGAAATGACAAGTTTTCGCTAGAAGTAAACAACCTAAGATTATTTATGCAGAAAAACTTTATTTTTTATTTTATTTTTTTTTTTGTTTTTGCACTTCCTTCCAGAAATAAGTAAAAATATATGTATACTGTATATACAATCTGTAACGTATGGGATTTTTATGTTAGAATTTTGGACTCCTTTTCGAGAAAATAAATCTAGGATTTAAAGTTTCTACTACGTGTTTTCTTTTAAACTTCTTTTATTTTAAAATTTATCACTGTATAAAGATAATGTAATGCTTTATTTTACGATTTAAGTTGGACTACTATATAATTTATAAAGAAATTGTTCCTGATTTGTTTTTTTAATCCCCTCCGCTCTTTATATTATCCAGAAAATTTCATTAAAGAAAGATATTTATTATTCAAACAGTTAAAACAAGAAATGTTTTATAGATTCCTAATTTATTATTAAATTTATGCAGTTCTGAATAATAAAAATAATATTCAATTCTTTTTTTTTTTTAATTCGAAATTAAATTAATTAATCTAATTATTTTATAAAGAAAAATATACTTCCTTTAAAGGAAATTAAAAAATTAATTTTATTTATTTTATGCCATTAAAGTAAGCGTTATATTTATAAATATACGTAACTGTTCTAAACGATGTTTTCTTAAGAGAAAAGATTAAATCCGCTTATCAAATAAAATATCGTAAACAAAAATATTCTAATTATGAATTCTAGTAGAGGAGATAACAGAACGTTGATTTACTTAGAATAGATATTTACGGACAATTTAAAACAAAAAATTTTAATTATTCTTTCGGAGAGATTTGCTTTCAATTTTATTGAGTTTATAAATATTTAACATAAAAATTGCAGAAAACATAAAAAGTGGCAATGATTCTAAATATATTTTTAAAAATAATTAGTTTATATTTTATAAAAGTTAATTAATTTTGATAAATTATATTTATACTCGGATATTCGCTAATTAGTAGATTTAAGCAAACAATGTAAGTATTAATGATAAACTTGTTACACGACTTACAAGAATGGTTACTTTTATAAGATTAAACCTCTGTGCGAGTTCGTGATGAGCCATAATATTGTATTATTACATCATTGTGATCTAACGACAAAGTAAAGATGGACATCTATCGAATGTCGCGGAAGATAAAAAAAAAAGAAAAAAAAATCAGACCGGAAAAGTAGAAAGTTCAATTGACGGAAAACATTTGAACATTCTGTATTGTTTATATATATATATATATAGATAGATAAATATATATATATATACTTTGTTCTTCTCTGCAAAGTTAAAAGTGCTTCTTTGTTGGAATTCCTTGGGGATCCTATTGACAAGTCAGTGATGGAACTTGAAGAAGGTATTTGCTTCACTCCACTTTCTGCAAAAGTCATTGAAAACTTTACTTCTTGATTGAGACCGTGTACCTGAAGGATTTTGCCGGGGGACAAAATCTATTGAAATCTCGTTTTATTCTTTTGAAGCGGCAAATCTTACGTTTTCGATTAAATTGCCAAAAAATATTTGTGTAGCACATCTTTAACCCATAGAAACGTTTATAAGGTTAAGAAATGGAAAATCATCACTTTTTCTGATAAATGAATCCAGTTTTTTTTTTTAAGAAATAATAAAAAAAAACTATATTTATATATATATTATACCTTACCGCTTAATTTTGTTTTTCTGACATTTTATTATAGAAAATATTAATATTTTATTTTATATCGGAGAAATTTGTTGCTAGAAAATATGTTCACTATATTGAGTTTTCAAGCTAAAATTTATTCCATTATTTTATATTTTTGTTTGAATGCTTCGACGAATTTTCAATTTTTTGAGAAGGGAAAAATAAAAAAAAAAGAACTTTATTATTTTTATTTTATTTGAGAAATTTTCGCTAAAAAAAAAAAAAAAAAAAAAAAGCTGAACAGAATCTGCCGTTCGGATTTAATTTATTACGCGAACGGTTTGCATTTCGATTTAACTTCTCACAGATTTATTCACTGCAAAAATTGCTTAAAAAAATGCATCCTGTTTTTGTTTCCAAAACGTGTGCTACTTAATTCAGTTCACATAATAAAACGTTTCGGAAATGGTTCATAGATATATAAAAGTACCTTTTCTGTATATGTAGTCAAAATAACGGTAACCTAAATTCAATTTAGATTTAACAACTGGCAGGCAAACAACATATACTACTAAAGCGGTAAATCCTGCAAAAGATATGGGTAAGAAAAATCGATAAATCACACAGAAAAACTTTTTAAAAGATGCAAACTATAAAGTAGAATCGAACTTTTTCATATCTGAATATATTGCAGCACTTCTGTTGTGTTGTCGGTGCAGCTGTGCCAATACACATATAATTTATCACTTCTCCACCACATTATAACAGATATATGAAGGTAGAAGCAAGGGATTTTCTCAGTTCTTGATAATCCATGTCTACTCCTTGACAGGTAATTTTGACCAGGGGGGAAAGGTAAGTGATAAGCAAAGTCTATCTGTATATGTTATGGAATAACACGTTTCCAGTAATCTTTGCTTCCTTTTCTTACTTGTTTACCATGTCTGATCTATAAAAGCGTTAATTAATTTGTTGTTGCAAATGACTTTAAATGAAAATTAATTGTCTCCAAACTTCTAGTTAAGATTAATCCCATTCTTGCCTTGACTTTTCCAGTTACTTAAAACTTCTTTACTTTTACTTCTACCACTTTGTTTTCATCAAAATTCGATTTTTTTTTGTTTATTAAAGTAAAAATTATTATTAAATATAATTAAGTTTAACAGTTTACGTAATATCACCATCTCACTTAAATTTTTTTTATATTATTTTCGTGATAATTTAATAAAGATCACGAAAAAAATAAAATATTTTGAGTAAACACAGACATTAGTAAAATATCCTTATTTAAATATTTGTTTATATTCTGAAGTATAAGTTGTGATCCAAAAATCGTATATTTTTCTTTTAAACAGATAAAATATTTTTTAAAAATATTCTTATAAGATATCTATAAAAATTTTCTTCCTTGAAATGTTTTAATGAATAAAAATTCTATTTTACGAAATTATTAATAAAATAGTCTAACAGAAAGTAATATATTTATAAAATTATGAAATATTCTTGAAACTAAATAATAAAAAGAAGAAAAGAAAACAAGAAAAATTATATTTCTGATTTTATTAAATTTAGAAATAATGAAAAACTTCAGAAAATCATAAATTTAATCTCTTTAATAAATACGGAATAAAGGAATTTAAATTATAAACTTATTAAAAAGTTTGATTTTTTTTTTTATTAATATAATTTTCGGTTTTTAATAATAATAATAATAAAATATGTTTATGCTCGTATTTTGTTTACTTTATTTAGTTTGTAAAAGTGAAAACAGAATTATTATTAACCGAACAAAATCTGGAAAATTATTTATTTTAGAATATGAAAGAACAAGTGAATATAAATTGATTTATTTCGTAAACTATAAAATAAAAACAAAATTATTCATTTCAGGTTTTATTCCATGCATAAATAGATATAATAAACAATAATAGCAGTAGTCAGTTCTGTATGAACTACAGTACTGTCAGTGGCAGTAGTCAGCACTGTAGTTCATACTACTGTATAGTAAGTTACTTACTAATAAGGCTACTTACTATACAGGTACTTATATAAGGTTACTATACAGGTAATATAACTATATTATATTGTAACTTACTACTTACAATTATATTATATAATTGTAAGTAGTAAGTTACTATACAGTAGTAACTTACTACTTACTATACAGGTTACTTACTATACAGTAACTTGTACCTGTACTTAGTGTATAGTAAGTATAGGTTACTTACTATATAGTAGTATGAACTACAATACTGACAGAGTAGTTCAAATACTGTACTACAAAATTTGTTATTAAAATACTCATGCTACCTTACTCATGCTAAAGAAACAAAATTTCGTTATACATTTTTATGAAAAAAAGGGAAAATATATTAAAAAAAATAAACTCTTTCGTTAGTTGCTCATCATTTTATATTTCTTTCATATGTAAACTGTTATAGTAAACAATGAGGTTATTTACCATATGCATTAGTTTAAATACTGCAAAATTTTTTGTTAAATAGTCATGTTGCTTAGTCATGCTAAAGAAACAAAATTTTCTTATATATTTTTATGAAAAAAAAAGAGAAAATATATAGGCCTATATAAAAATAAACTCTATCATTAGTTACTCATCATTTTGTATTTGTTTCACCAAATTATTCTGTTCTATAAACTGATACTGTAAACAATGAGGTTACTTTCTACATGCATTAGTTCAAATACCACATAATTTGTTATTAAATACTGATGTTACTTATTCATGTTAGAGAAAAATTTTATTATATATTTTTATTAAAAATATATATATATAAATTCTTTCATTAGTTTCCTATCATTTTATATTTATTTCATATATAAACTGATATGGTAAATTGTGAGGTTACTTATCACATATATTAGTTCAAATATCACGTAAGTTGTTATTAAATACTCATATTGTTTAGTCATGCTAAAGAAACAAAATTTAATTACATATATATATATATTTTTTAAAACAGAAACAAATATATAGAAAAGAATAAACCCTTTCATTCTTGTGGTTTTATGTGTGTTTCATATATAAACTGTTATAGTAAACAATGAGTTTCTTACCACATGCATTAGTTGAAATATCACATAATTTGTTATTAAATACTCATGATATTCATGCTAAAGAAAACTTTCATTATATATTTTCATTAAAAAAGGAGAAAAACATATAAGAATAACTCTTTCAGTTGTCAGTCATTTTATATTTATCGCAAGTAAAACTGTTAAATATAATATTGATTACAGTTATTAAAAATTATAACTGAACATTATTTTTTAACTTATCAATGAGAAATATTGGTTTTTTTCCTCGTAATTGTTTGATTCCTTTAAAATTTATTTTTTATTTTTTATTTATTTTTTAATAATTTAGCATCATCGCGAAAAACATTCAATAGAACAATTTTTTGATGAAACTTTAATTATGAACGTAATCTTCTTTCTCAATACAAAATTTTTATAATGCCAGTATTTTTATCATAAATAATTTAATAAATAACATTAATATTAATCTCAATACTTTTATATATAATCTTAAAGTATACGATACGTATTTTTAATTTTTTAATTTATAAACTACCAAACAGAATTTATTATTTTACGTTGTTATAAAATAAATTCTTTGGAAGCAGAATTCTCTGTTTAAACTTAGTAGGAAGATACATTAAAACCTCATAATATAAAATTTATAATCATTATCATCTTAATTGCCATAAATTGCTTTAATAAAAAGAAATAAAGGAATGAAAAATAACAGCTTATAAATATTAATAAAATGAAGTTATCAACTTCATTAGATTATGACAACAACATGTGGCCAGTTAAATCTCGAATCTTTTGGGATAAACTCTTACACTTTTGCAGATAAAATGCACTGAACCGAATGTAGTATTGATGCAGACAAACTTTAAGGTGTTTATGCTTCGTTTGCTTTTCATCTAGTTAGCTATCCACCGCTCATGGATGAAGTTATCATGTTTATCAACTGGATGAATTTACGCATATCTTCCCTATTACTTGCTGTTTATTTATTATTTACGTTAATAATGACTATCAGACAAAGCCAGTTTTGTAACGACGTGGTAAATAAATCGATACTTTCATAATATTTACAGTATTTGCTTATTTTATATTCACTCCCGACGATAAATAATTATGAATATAAATAACATTTTTTAAAAGATCTTTAGAGATAAGCAAAATACAAAAAAGAAATTTTTAGTTTTTATATTTATCTACCACCAAAGCTGTAATCATTGGAAAAAATATTACTTACTTGTTAGTTCGAGTTTCAGTACACGCACTAGGATATCTTGCATATATATATATATGAAAATTTTTAAGAATATTTACTGTTATAATACGAAGTTATCGAAGCATAATTTTTAAATATAAATATTGGATGCATTCCAATATATATAATTATCAAAATAAAACTGAGCATCTAATAGTAACATTTGGAATTTTTCCAAAATATACCTTAAGAGTAGTTTTTGAAGAAATGTCAACAATGCCACCAAAATATATCGTACCATTTTTTTTTGTGAGTAAAAGAAAACAACTTATCATATATATATATATTTTTTTGTAAAGCTGTTTTTTTTTTCTTATTTTTTATTGCTGACATCCAAAATAAATATGAAAACTTTTAAGTTATCCTCGATTTCTTATTGTATTCTTGTTAGTTTACTGAAAATATGCATAGTTTTTTTTTTTTTATTTTACTTAAATGTATAGTTCATTCAGCACCTCAAGATTTTCATTGATGCAATCTTACCTTCGCTGATGTTATGATGCAATTAATCAGATTGCAGCAATAATTTCGAGGTGTTTTAAAATCAAAAAATGTATTTTCTCTTGAGAGATAACAAGAGATTCTCAGAATATTAATAAATATACATTACATGATAAAACTTCCTATGAGGAAAAGAAATCTTTCTTCATAAGAATTGTTGCAAGAGTTGATGAATTTTTTTAAAAAAATATAAAGCAAAATTCTAATATAAAATGCATAAATGTAAAAAATGAAAAATTTCAGATTGGAATGTTAGTATTTGTTTATATGCTTAAGATATTCAGAGGGTTCTGTAGACCGCATCTGATTAATATATAGACTTGAATAAGCATTAAGTTAGCGTTGGAGCTAATTTTGATACTTGATGATCTTGAATGATTATTCAGAGCTTCAATTAATCTTTATATATTTATAATATTCGAATATTCTGAATATCTTACTGCCAGGAAATAAATTACCTAAAAATTAGATAAGATCAAACAATGTATAGTTTACAAAAATAAAATGAATGTTATTTGGTGTACGAAAATAGGTTGGGGAATAAAATATTCTTCCTTAACGGGTTTCTTAAATCGAATTTAATAGTAATTTCGGATTTAAAAATTATAATAATAGCTATTATAATTAAGGACTTTAATATGCAGATATTGGAACAACCATTCGTCGTTCCAATATCCAGAATGCTCAGAAAACCGGCTGTTCCAGAATACAGTAATAATGTAGAATTCCTGCTTGCATAGCTTCACTATGGCGACGTGTTCAGTGCAAATGTTCCGATAAAGCAAGTTCTAGTTTCAATCGCTATTATTATATACTTCAATCACGTAAAAGAATTATTTAAAACTAAAAAGTAATATAAAAACACTTAATGTGTAATCTTTTTCGTCTGTTGGCATACCTTGAGCAGGAATTCTACACTCTTATTTAGAGGTATTTTAAATCAATTTCGAGGTCTATAAGGCCTTTCATTTTATTTTTAATCTATTATTCAAATATTTTTGATAGTAGTTTGAATTCACATTTTTGAATTTTCTTCATTATAATGGCAAATTATTTTTGGAAACATACAATAATAACAGAATGAAATTATTTTAACCTCCATACGTTTAAGGATATCGGCTAAAATCGGAACTGAAAAACTTGCACTTTTTTGCAAATTTTAAAATATAAATTAAGAATTTTTCAACTAATTAGCAAAATTTATTCATAAGCAGGTATGGCCACTCAATCACAGCAGAACTAGGAGTAAGTATCGTTCACTCCTAGTTCTATTATAGCCCGTATATAGTCTACAGTATATCAAAGTGTACACTCTTCATACGACTGACAGCATTATTTATTCTTATTCGGCACTATTTGCCAAAAAATTACATGAAATAGTTTTTTTTTCTTTATAAATTGCAGTATATAATCAAAAATCTATAAAATTCACGTATGCATCATGTTTCAATTACATAAAATTTAAGTTCTGCTTCTGCAAAGAGTTATTCGATAGTAACTAAATCAAAATGCCTTAATGTTGATTGCAGAGCAATTATTTTTATTTTTTTATAATCTTTAAATGTTATAATAGATTTTTAGATGTTGTTGTCAAATTCCGGAAAGCCTCTTTTACTCGGAAACCTCAACATCCCTGCATTCCGGATAAATAGTCCCATACTATAATAATAAGTTAGTTAAGAAAAATTAATATCAAACGTCATCAGATATTTCTATACATATTACATAAATTTTGAGCAATATAAGGAGTAAGAATAGAATGTATAGATACTTAGAGAAAAATCTGAAGTTGGTAGCTTCCTGACATCTCTAAGAAACAGAACTTTTGCACAAGATTGCATGAATTTTGTTTCTTATACTTCAAAAAATTGCAATATATTACAATATTGTATTTTGAACGATAAATTCTATTTTTTTTCATATTTTCTTGTCTTAAATATATTTAAAATAAGTTTTAAAGAATTTTATTTTTATTCTCTGTTTATAATATCAGAATCATAAATATTTAAATCTTCTTTATAATTTTTTTTTTGTTGTTTAAATTTTCGTTTCACTCAGTTGAATTTCACATGTAATCAGAAGTATAATTCACAAGTTTATGTTAAACAAAGACAGGTTTACATAATCGAAATTTTTCAGTTGAATTACAAATATCTTTTACATCAACGTTTATATATATATAACTTATATAAAATTTTATACGCATATATTTATACTAATTCATGAAACCATAAAGTGTAAAATAGACGAATACAGTTTTAAATATTTGTATATTAAAGTATGGAAACTGAAATCATCAAAAAGTATAATTTTATATTAAAAATTACATTCATAATAAAATCCAATAACGGAAGCAAACTTTCTACTACTACTTTGCATTAAAAATGATCGAGAGGATATAAAATTTCTTTATGTATTCGCCATTATAAAACATTAAAAAATATTTATATATATATTTTGTAAACGATGAGATAATATTGAAAAATTAAAATATTCTCAGAAATGTTCTTCGCGCTGCAAAATTTGCATCGCAGATATCATTCAGATGAGGTATCCATGCCAATAATTGATACGCTGTCAACTCACTAATATAGTAAGTAGTATTACCGAATTTATAAAAAAATAAAATATAAAGTTAAAGCTTGATCACACGCACTAAAAAATGAAAAATTCCATCATCAACTTCTCGCTTACTAACAGATGCTGACTCTTGAACGATTTTATTACTTAAAAATTCTGTTAAAAATGTTTGTCCGTACTGCCTACAGTTTATTTTATACCCATATATATATATACATATTATTTTTAAAAGAAATAATTATCTATAAAATTTTAAATAGCAACAAAGTAAATTTATTTATTATTAATTTAACTGCACATTATAGTTATACTAGTAGCATCCAAGCGAATTATATTGTAGTAGGTAAATATGATATAGAGTAGTTATATATAATTTTAGGTAAGATATCATTAAACGCATCACATAACACAATTTATGTAACATAATATCTGTTAATGATTTGTTTAATCATCTTTAAAATTCTTGAATGTTGTTAAAACCATGCGTATAAATAGAACATAATTAAAGTTCTACTAATTCATTTTTCCTATCTTATAAAAATTTATCACCATTATTATAAGGTAATTTATAATATTATGGATTAATATGGTTAATCGTTTGAATGATTAAACTAAATAAAAATTTTATTAACTGCACAGAAAAATTTGCATCTCCAAAACAGAGAGTGATGCTCAATAACATGTAACGAATTTAAGTGTATACTTGTGATTGTTGTACATATTTATTAATTTATGTTATGCTTTATAAGTTTACATTATTTTTAAAATATTTGTATCGATTATTATTATTATTACCTATATTATGTATACAGTATATAAAAGCGACAAATATAAATTTTAATTTTTCATTCAGAGATTCGTCGGAAAGAGAATGAAATAGAAAAAAAAAGTTTGTTTGGTTATTTATAAAATAGGAACTCTTAAGCAATTTTCCTGCATATATTGGAAGTTTTTCAATGATTGAAAATTGCATAGAAATGCATTTATTCAATAAAACGAAAAATTGTACTTTTACCGGCGAAAAAAAAGAAAAAAAATAAAAAAAAAGAAGAAGGGAAAGAGTGAATTTGTGTGCGAGTGTGAGAAAGAGTGAGAGAGTTTCATTCTTCTCCCAAAGGCTGTTTAAGAAAGAAAACAATTTTTGAATATAATTCAATAGGAGAGACGTTGAAAATAAAATGTGTGTGATTACTTTAGTTGAAATCTAACCTTCAAGAAAAAAAAAATAAAAAAAAGGAAAGGTTTGAGGAGAACAAGATACAGCACCATCTGTTACCTTGATGGATTATATACTGTTCAATCTGAGTAATGCAAAGAAACTCCATCAACAACTTACTCCAACAGAAAGAGAGAGAGAGAATCATTCTTGTAAAATGCCTATCTCGAGGGAGATCTGGTTCGATTGCGCAGGGGTTTGGGCGCATGACGTAATGATGGATGGTCACGTGTTTTGGATGGTGAATTAAAAAGTTCTGGTCCGGTTGAAATAAAAGCCATCCTGTGTATAATATGATCGAGGCATATGTTGCACTACCCATTCCTCAAGTGTTTCCAAAAATGCTGATTTTTATCATTTCAGTTGGAAGTGTAATCTATCTGAATTACTATTCTCTCGGAAGCCAATTTTCAAATGGAGTTAAATCCTTTACTAAAAATTAACTGCAAAAATCTACTGCACACGTCGGAATAAATTAACGAAGGCAATAAAATATATCTGCTAAATGTATGTATACATAGAACATATCCGAAGTTTAGAGAATAGCTAAAAATTATTTTCGGATCGATGAATTTTACAAGAGAATAAACTTGCGAAAATGGCAAAGTCGCGATTTGCAGACAAGTGGTTAAGCGATAATGCGGAATACATTGTCGCTTTGTTATAAAGTCGATCATTGGAGCATGAATGGTATAACTAATCAATTATGCTTATGGATTTTTACTTCTGTTTATTAACGTAATTTGGCATTGCTTTAATTAATGCACAATGAAGAAAAGCAAACTCTAAAATTTACGAGTTAAGAATCGATCGAATATATATATATACATTAACAGGCATTTTAACAATGATCGATTGTTTGATCGAAACTGAAATTTATTAATGGCGACCGACCAACTAAATAGATAAATAAATTTCTTCTTAAAAGCGATAAATCTTCCAATATTTTATTTAATTTTTCCCGAATTTTAGCGCTTATGACAGTAATTCGGGAAAGTTTGATTGTTGTAATAAACAGAGTGAAGAATTGTTCAGTTGGGAAACCATAAAAATTGGTTTATAAAAATTTTCACATGCATATCATTCAAAGCAGACTGAAGAAGGAAGAGAAGGAAAAAATATATATTCTATATAACGAAAAGTAAGAAAAACTGGTGAGTATCCCTAACAGAAAGCAGAGCACCCATGTAGAAAATTGTTCGTATTTTGAACGAACCTTTACTTCGCCACCTGCATCTACCATGGATTCGCTAAGTACCAAGGACCAAGTTGGAGAAATGCCAGATGAGATATTGGCTTCTCTTCTGTACCTCTTTTGCAGCTGTAAAAGTAAAGGCACTGACCTCACTAACTTACATCACTTGGATGTTTTGCTACTTCATTATTTTCCTCCGTACTGTCAACCCCCGAGATTTTTGATTATTTATAAAGTTTAGCGCGTTTTCGATTGGTTAATCGATTATCTGTCAAAATCCATTAACACGTGACTGAGCTTTCCAAAATTATTATAGCTTCCTGCCTAAAGCTGACAAGTCTGCGGCTGAAAGCTTATTGTGGTTATATTCGGTTTTGGGTTTATATTTCAACAAAATATAATTGCCACGATTCTGCTTCTGCAATTTTGTTCGATTGCAAAGTTAAATCTCTCCGCTTCGATCGAAGTTGCTGTTACAGCTATTTTAAAACTGTGAATTGAACATTCTTCTTGTTTAAAATCCGTGTAATACGACCAAAATTTCTGACAGTTTGGCTTGAAAATTTTATCATCAACTCTGCCATATTTATTAAATGCCAAGAGCGCTCTTATGATCTGTTTTCTTGAACAATCTTTCCCTAATGATTGATAATTTTTATAGGAATATTTTCGTTCGTAATTAAAGACTTGATATATCGAAAATCATCAAAAATTAATATTTGCATATTTTATGAAGTTTTCGAATTATCAACCGTTCCATCAGACATATCCTCCAGTATTTTCTGCACAATAAACCAAATCAAAATTCCATCAACTTCCAAGCCAAAATATTGATTAAATTTCGAAGTTAACTCGCGCATATATCTATTTAAATCTCGAAACATGGGTGCAAAAAATGCATTTCTATATAAGTGCAAGGATATGTTATATTTACAATCAACAGCAATAATACTATAGAGCGTGTCTAAATTTCCAGACAAGATATGAACTGCACCAAACAACTCCATTTATTAAATCGACGTTAGTTGCTGTTGCTGTACAACTTCATTTATTAAATTGATGTCTGATCCTGAACACGTTGTTAACATCTGATTCAGGTGTTCCATCAGGGTTTAATGCTTAACAAGATAAATGCCGAGTTAAAATCCACTCTCGGTTGTTAAAAGAAGATTACAGTTTACTAACTACCCACAATTTGTTGTGTTAATCTTTATGAATTCTCATTTTAATCCAGAACAAAAGATGATGATATACAATCTTAAATTTCTATTTCTTTTTTTCCCTGTTCTGTTACCTGAATCTTCTTTGGTTTCTGTTACAGACTGAGTCATTAATCGATCCATTTGATTATTCTACTACCTAGGCAAGTCTCTGAGGATCGTCGAGTTTAAAAGAGCATGCGCTATACGGATCGTTACAGGATCCTGTGAAGCAGTAGATGACTTCACGTCATTGCTTTTCCTCTCTCTCACTCTCTCTCTCTCTCGCCCTCTCTTTCTCTGCTTCCAACCTATCTACTTTGGAAGTGTGATTGGCAATATTTCCAATACTGGCAAAACACGGGCTTAATCGACTGGTTGCACTCATCCAATGCTATTTTGGTAAAACGTATGGAAATGAACAGTTTTCTTTAAATTGCGTCGCCCTTTCTCACTTTAGAAAGATTAGAAAAACTGCTGACTAACTCGAAACTCTTCCACAACAAAAAAGGAACGAAAAATATTTCATAAAAATTTAGACTTTTATTCGCTTTTATACGGTACCACACAAAAAAAAATCGTTTTAAGTTTTCGTTCGTAATCCCTTTATTATTAATATTTCTTTTGGTAATCACAAATAATCCAAGAGAAACTATAACTATTGAAGATTTTATAAGTTCGCTATTTTGGAATGGTGCGAATGTAGTAAGTTTTGAGAATTAATCCAAAAAAAATGGTTATATTTATAACAACTTTAGTGAAAAAAAAGACATAAAAATTTGATTGCTATATTAACTGATCATTAACAGTTAATAAATATTGCTAAAAGTATTAATACCAATTTAAAATATTATTTTGGCATTAACTTTTTTCATGCTTTGGCCTTTTTTTTACTTTCAATGTTTGAATCAACTTGCTTGCTGCGCCTATTCACTTTTTACATTACCTCATTGTAACTGCCTCTTTACCTATTTATTATTCAAATTGAACATATTCATCAAGGACGAAAATCCTGTCATAATTGAAAATATTATCACAACTATGTAACAAGCAGAAATATTCAGCATCTATCCTATATTTGGAGCTTCATTATATCGTGATTATCCGATTAAATTATCATCAAATTGCATAATTTGTTGTCACATCGACAAAATTAATTCCTTT
>WUQG02055726.1:0-10154 GCA_011317285.2 Androctonus mauritanicus | reverse complement strand
AATTAGTTTGTAAAATTTAGAAATTCCTATAAACATAAGTTCATAAAGCAAATGACACTTTTTATTAACATATAATGCTGTCAGCTTATATACAGGCCATCTTCAATGCAAGAATTCTAAGACTAATGCATAAGAATGTATAAGAAAATTCCTTAATATTCAATTCTAAATTCCAATGGTTTTAGAATGTGTGTTCAAATAAATTAATAAAAAGTGTTGTTCTGCTTTATGAGCTTATGTTTATTTAGTATACAGTAATATTCTGTCTTATGTAAATTTAAAGATAAGTAACTTCTCATCCTGCCCTCTCACCCACTAGTTTGTTTCATAATTACATAGTGCATAAATATATATGTACATATTTCATTTGCTGATTTGTGGATTTAAGAGTCTTTAATTACAATTACATATTATAAACTTTTATAATTTGTTGTTTTTTTGGTAACAAAGAGCCAGGTTAAAATACTAATAAATATAGCCTATATCTAAAATTAGATTTAGGAATCTAGGTACCCCAATTTATATAATTTTTGACTTACATTAGGCTTCCTGATCCCACTTATTACATAATTCTGGGGTATTACTGTATTTTATAATAGCACATCTGTAAGTGTATGTTATTAGTTTATTAGTTGTAATTTAAATTTTAAATATTAATTTGATTGTAATTGTTGTACATCCAACTAAAGAAAGGCTATAATCTAAAAGAATTTTTGGAACTTATTGTAAATAACATGATTTGTATAAAGTACAGGTGTATTTATAAAATATAAAACCAGGTAAAAAGTATTAATTTTTTAAGGAATATCTATCTCTAAATAATTAACTATGGTAATAATAAATTTTATACAATTCTATAAGTATTTTAAAAATTTAAATATGTATTAACAAAAAAATATCTTTCTTTTATTATTTAACAAAGCATAATTTAAAATTAATTAAGTTAAAAGAGTAAAATTATTTAAGTTAGTAGAGAATTCAAAGTTTGTCTTTGATTTGAAAATTTTTTAAAATTCAATTTCTAAAATTTAATTTATGTTATATTTGTAACAATCATTTGCAAATTCTGAATTGAATATACTGTATATTTAATTTAGAAAAAGAATTTTAAAATATTGAAAATAATAATAATTAATCTTAATAAACAAATAAAATCAAACTGGAAGTTATTTCAAGTTTTATTTTATTTTTAATCTTTCAATTTTAAAATAATTAAACAAACAGAACTATGATATTTAATGAAAAAAAAATTTAATAAAAATTACAAAAAAGAAATAGTTCTAAAACTTCAAAGTGAAAACAACTACTTAATTAAAATCATATGTATAAATAATAATAACATTTTCAAAAAACAAGTTCCATCTTCAATTGAACTTTAAAAGAATTTATATTATTTTCAAGTATGACTGAAGATGGAACTTATTTCTGAAAGTGTTTTTGCTATCTATACTTAATAATTAATTGTTAGTGAGATAGCAACTTAATTTTAAAATATAATAAATATAAAAATTATAAATTTTTATTTATTTTAAAAGAACATACCATGTATATTGAGGTTCCTTTGAGTCTCTGCCAGTAGATGAAGAAATTCCATCATACTCTTGAGTAACTTGAAGTACAACTTTCTCCTCTGAACAAAACAGATTAAAATTGACCATGCAAAAGTACATTTAATAAATATTGTATAGCAATTGGGAATTGGTCCCAGATTACAGATTTTAAATTTCATGCATTTTTATTTATGAAAAGTAATCAAAATTTCAATATTAGAGCAAAAAATAAGCAAAACCAAAACTATTTCTATGAATAGTATACCAAATAAAAACTATAAAAACTTTATATATAAAGTTTTTATAGTTAAAGTTATAATATAACAAATATAACTTTATTCATTAAACATATGCAGTGATGTAATTGAACAATATTATGAATATAAAATAATATTTTATTATATTGATTCAGCTTGAAATAAATCAATGGAGCTAAAAGTTAATTAAGTTATCAATAGATTGATTCATTAACTCCTTTATTATATGTTTAAAGAGTTTTCAAATATTAATATAAGTATTTTCTGTGTATTTTCATTTATAATTTTAACTTTTTAACTGGTTTAGATATGCCTGTATGTTGTTATAGTATTTATGATGCATATATGCATCACTCATATTCTTTGGTTATCTTTAAGGTAAAACATACATCTTTGTTTTGTAATATTAACTATACTTTTTTCATTAGATGATACACTTTTGCAGTAATAATTTAGTAAATGTAACAGTTAGAGAAATTAATTATTGATGTTCCCAATATAAGCAATTCATAAAAATAGATTCTATAAGAAGATTTATAACAAAAATTTTGTGATTTCTAATTTTTAACCAAAACAATTATTATATTTATAGTGTGATGAACATATAAATACATAACAGAACAATTCCATAATGAAAGGACAACTAATAAAAAGGTATATGATAATTAATTTATAAATTGTTTCAGCATCTAATACTCAAAATGGAATTTTTGATAAATAATAATATTTTCAAATTTCTAAGATCTTTGAAATGTCAATTTGAAAATATTATCATTTATAAATAAATAAAATAAAATTTGTTGATACATAGCAATCAGCAAATTTCTATTTCAAGAAGTTTATATAATGATTAATTTCAACAATATTATTGGATATAACCAACATTAGCACTCCCAGATGGACTAACTCTATTAGCTACAAGACCTGATGGCAAATCTGAGAATCCTAGTGTTAGCTATATCTGATAATATTGTTGATATTAATCATTATATTAAGCTTCCTAAAATGGAAATCTGTCAGATGTAATATAACTACAGTAGTTAAAATGTTGAGGTACTATTCCAAAGTTCCCAGTTCAACTCTAGTTCTTGGCAAATTTTTATTTCAGGAAAATAGTTAAAAATTAAATTCTGATTATTAAATAGCAGATAGTATCACCTTAGCCAAAATTTAATTTAATTAATTGTTAAGTCAATAGATGATGTTTTCATAGTCCAAATTCAAAAAATAATTATTAACTGTAGTTTAATCCTAAAAGTTTTCTCTAAGGATTATTTGATTTTAGTAGAATATTTGGTTATGATCAATATCTTATGAAAGAATAAAGAGAAACAAAGTTTTTGCCACTATGATTATAATTTATAAAAAATTATTAATTCAATAGTTTTTATATTAATTTACCAAATAAAGAATAATTTGTTGATAATTATAATTAATGATTATTAACAAATTATAAGTTATTTAAGTTATCAAATAAAATAAAATTATTAATTATTTTGATAACTTAAATAAATATTGTGTTTAACAGTAATTATTTTATATCATTGAAAATATATAATATAAATAAACAATATAATAAATAATAAATGATAACTAATTTATAAAATTAATTCATATTAAATATATAATCAATATAAATAAAACAGAATATTGTACTTGTGGAAGCTCATTAAAAATTTAAAAATAAATTGAAATAAGAAAAGAAATCAAAATAGAATATTTTTATCTTTGAATGATACAAATAATTTTATAAGAGAAAAGAAATTGTTCACCACTTTAACATTTTACCTAAAGCATTTTGTCAATCATCCTATTAAAGGTGATTAATTTGTAAGAGTATTCTTTTTCAAGAGAAGAAAAAAATTAGAAATGAAAAATTGGGAAAAATAAAAGATATTGTTTTCATAGAGAAGAAGAGAAGATATTTTATATTGATAACAATTTTAATTTTAAATTTGCATATTTTTCTTTATTATAATTACATCTCTGCATATTATCATTTATTGCTAATTTAAAAATTATAATTAAATACTATAAATAACTTTTTGTTAACCAATATGTAATTTTATTGATAAACATTTGTAACAATTAGGATTTGGTTTTACTTACAAATACAGTATTTTTTATATATAATAAGCTCTATCATTTTCACACCATGCTTCCAAAAAATATTTATATTTTCATGCTTCCAAAAATTCTGATATGTATATATATAATTGACTTATTAATAATAATTTCTATGAAAAGGTTTAATATAATAATATTCATTAACTATAATTGACTAAAATTACTTTTAAAAATTTCAATTTAATATCTATCTTATCAAATCATTAATTCATGCAAACATCATTGGATCTACCCTAATATTCAAAATATTAAAACCTATATTTTGGAATATTTATGAAAAATTTCTTTAAAATATCTCATGCACAATTAGCATGTCAAATTTTACTCAACTCTATAAAATATTATATTGATATTTAGTTGAGAGAGCCATAATAACGAAACCAAAATAATTTTAATGCACAAAATTTTTTATTTAAAAACTTACTATTTTAACTAGGATCCATTTTGAACATAGCAGTATTTATTATTAAAAATCATAGTCTAAAATATACATGTTCGTAATAAATGATAAAAGATTTTATTGAAAGACGTACATTAAAAAATATTTTGATTTATATGACACTTTTTCTATATATTGTAGCAATTTTTTATAAATTTCAACAAATTAAATAGTTCATAAAATTAATATAAATAATTAATTATTTTTATTTGAAAATCTCAACACAAAAAATATTAAGGCTTATAGAATTCAGAATTTATAATAAATCAATGTTGATAATCCATGATGGCAGATGGTAATAAGCAAATATATTTTTGATTTAGTTTGAAATAGATATAATTATAGTATATTTGAAAAGATTATTTTTAATGTTTAATGTACAGATTTTCATTCATTCATTACTTTAATATAATGGTTAACATATGTAAAAATTAAGCCAGAGAAACTAAAAAATTAATAATTTATTAAAGTTAATGAATTAAGACTATTGCCATCTATTAATTAATCATTCATTCATAATTTCTGACTAATAGCTCAGAAAAAAATAACTTGCCTTGCCAGGAATCAAACCTGGAATCTTCAAGCTAGCATCCTAATGTTTTGCCTAGATAACTGAGGCCTCAAAGCAAGTCTATAATATTACTATAAGTTTAATTATTTCAGTTTATTTGTTTAAAATTTGATTGAAATATAATTTTTAGAATACTTTATTCTTTTTAATTTTTTAAATTCTCATTTTATAGTTTTTACAAAATGATAATAAAGAAACTGGGAGCTAGTCTTATTACAATTAAATCATTCTTTTTCAATTATTTATTTTTCATATTTTATATTTTTTTAATAATTTTTATTTCAAATTACAAAATATATTTATTATTATAATTACATTTTATTTATTCTAATATATTATCAATTTTTTAAAACTTCATGTTTATAATATTCTAAATTATTTTTTTATATGTTCATATCTAAAAAATATATCTATCATCTTCATCATGCATGTCTGTTATTTGTCCATAAGTATAAACCAGAATCCCATTGAATAGATTTTTCATAAAATTTTATATTTAAGTTCTTTCTAGAAATCTATGAATTTGATTTTGATCCAAATCAAATTATTATAACAGTCCTCGGAATAGAAATTCAAAAGGAAGGAGTTTAGCAATTATATTATAACATCAGTATGACATCACAATGACAAAACAACAGATGATGCTATAATGTCATAGCAATGACAAGATAATAAATGACAAAAATATAATTCCTGTTATGTCATAGAATTTAATGGTTAGTATATAACTTCTTTTATTTTTGTACTGTTCTGGTTTTAATCAATGCCTGTAATTTTTCCTCTATAGAGGTATTCCCTTTTGGTTAAATAAAGTTTATTATTACATTATAATTTAATGACAAATGACCATTATTATGGTTCATATACATTTACTACTTATTTGATAAAGTTTTTACAATATATATTTATAACAAATCATTGATTTTTTTACATCTTTTAAATATATAACATTCTGTCAACTATCATTCCTTTAGGAATTTAATATAATATATAAATATTATCTATTCGAAGAATGTAAGTAAATAAAGCTTTAAATTCTAGAATTGTCAAATATTTCTATTATCTTATTCAAATGAAAAACTGTCAATTTCAAATAATATAAAAAAATCTAATGTTTCATTAATCTTTAATATTAAGTACCCAACTAATATTTAGCAACTCTACTCAAAACTTACAACTTAAACAATCACATAACTAAATTTTCTCAAAACATTTCCATCCATAAATAAAAAAATGCACTAAAAGAATCCATACATATACAATTTTGTATATAAAAGAAGTTAATATAATCAATTATGAAAAATTTACCAAAATAGTACAGTTGATTAAAAAAAATGTTAATAATATTAGAATTCTCATCTCCAATATGCAATATGAATAATGAATTGAAATAATATAATATTTTATATTTACATAAAAAGCAAAAATAAAGTAAAATGAATTCTAGGAATTTACTTTCCACATCTCTCTAGGCTAAATAGCAGATTCATGACAGGCCATGAACAATGCATAGTGAAGAAATATCAGATGTTCATAACAACATTGATCCAATAGCAGAATATGCAGAGAAACATATAAATGATAATAACAAACAGTTTTTGGATCTCTTACAATATGAATTTAGCACAGCACTGACTATATTTGACAATACAGATCTCAGATAATACAAAAAGACACTTAATTCCAAAACAAAGGACTATCAAAAAGTTAGAATAGATTACAAATATTTTAAATATACCCATAATACCTGAATATCTAAAAGAACATAATACACTCAGTACACTGTGGAGCAGTTGCAAGAATTTGATATAATGGATTTAAAAATCAAATAGAAAAATCATCCTGTACACAAATATGGAAACCAGCATGACAGTACTGATTTCAAAAATGTATATAAGATCTAGACCAATTAATTAAGTTTGAAAACAGAAACAAAAGTTGTTAAAACATGTTAAAAATCTCCTTGCAGGTATTACAGCATATACAAAATACGAATAAAATATCATGCAATTGAAACAAAATCTTTGAAACAAACATCAATATTTGAAACAAAAACTTATCATGTATTCAAAATTTTTACAGCAGTATTAGAAATGCACATAAATAAAAAAGCTCACTCTATTTATAAATAGTGAAAAAGCATTCAGCTGAAATTTAAATAAGATCAATAAATATATTGTCAACAATGATACCTCAAAGAAAATATGGAATTATTGGTCACTAAGGCATTATTGGTAATTTCTCTGGTCTCAAGAAATGACCCATAATGCAAATGCATTCTGGTTTAATATAGAAGAATTATGAACATAATAATTATCACAAATAAAATATATAAACATAGCACCACAAGAAATCTCTCAAGTAATACACAGAACCCATAATTGGAAAATGCCAAAAATAGACAATATTCAAAATTATTGGTGCAAGAAATTCACATATACTATATTATATATCATCTTACTGAATTTATTAAACAGCAAAGACAATATCACTGTTTTTTATTCATAACATTATATAAATGAAATACAAAAGTACAAACATTAAAAATCCTGCATAGTACAGATCAATCACATACTTATAAACATTATACAAAATTTGAATTCACAAATAAATTAAATACAGTAGTATCTTAAATTCATTATAATAAACACTGATTGACAAACAATAAAATCTATATATTTTATAAACAATGCTATCCTTAACACAAATAACTTGCACTCAACATATAGAACCAAAATTGTTAAATATACAGATTTATACATGGAAATAAAACCAGAAGCATATGTATAAAATAATCATAAATGCCAATTGTCTTAAGACAAGTATATAGTAACAGCACTAAGGCAGGGAAATTGGAAGTATGTATTGAACAACGATACACAAGTACTAAAACCCCTTTACGCTATTCATAAAAACTTCCATTAACTTGAGTGTTAATTTTGTTTTATAAATTTATTTGATGTTATTTTGTATAATAATTCTCTATTTTAGTTTTTGTTTGTTTCTATGGTTACTGTTTATATTTAAGAACATGTAAAAACCATTGATGTTCGATTATTAAAAACTGAAGAGGATCTAATAAAGATTGAAAGCGCTTCTTAAAAGGTTTTAGTACTTGTTTATCATTGTTCAATACATACTTCCAATTTCCCTGCCTTAGTGCTGTTACTATATACTTGTAAATTTGGGCAGAGTATTTTATAGTTTTTCATTGTCTTAAGGCAATTGTCATTTATGATTATTTTATACATATCGGTAGCTATTATCAGTAGCCATTAATGACTACTGATTTATTCCTAGAATGCTGCACCAAAATCTACAAACAGTAAATTTACTCAAAAAACAATATACTTAAGAGATATAGAAAACAACAATTCTAAACATATGCATGTTAGAAAATTGCTCAATATAGAATAGACACCACACAATCAGTATTTCTAATGAGTACATAATAATTTTCCTTCTTCATTACTTAAATTAACTGATATTTAAATTTTGGCTAGTAGAGTAATTTTGCCAAGGAATATTCTATGGTAATAAAGTTTTCAAAATAATAATAATATGGTTATAGTTTTATTCAGTTGATCTGATAGTTCAATTGAGCCAAACTGCAATCATTGTGACACAAAAAATAGTACTAACTGATTTTTTGATCCATGCATAAATCAGCATTTTTTTATAAAAAAATTTTTTTTTTACAAAAATATCTTAGCTTATATATTGTAAATTCAATTTTTAGAAATTAATTTCCAATATGAAAACATAAAAACTATTGAATACAATTTTAGATAAATAAATTCAGATTTTAAATCTTATCATTAGCCTTCATTGTCTATTGTTTTGTCTGTACTCAGACTGTATGAAAAAACATTAGAATATATTCCAGTTTTTACTAATTAAACCTGAGAGCATTTAAATGTTAAAATTTATTGCTGTTGCAATTATATTATAGTTATTAAATTTTGCTTAAACTGAATATTGCTTTAGAGTTGTATTAAATAATGTCTATGCTTAGTTTAGTTAGTAAATCTAGAAATGTTTTCTAAAGTATTACTAGAAATACTTTACAAAGCATTTACTAGATTTAATGGTAATATTTATTTTTTATATATTAATTATAAATTAATCATAAATTTTTAAAATATTCATATGTCTGTATATAAAATCTTAAATTTAAATAAAATGTAGAAAATAAAATAATAATTTACTAACTTGTAACTGTAATATTTCCTATAGTAACATCTTGTCCTTCACTATTTATAGCAACACAAGAATATTTTCCAGCATCTGATGATGTAACTGCATCCATAATCAGTTCATAAACCCCTTTAATAGTTGAAATAATTTTGATTCTGTTATCTTGCTTTAATTCACTTTCATTCTTATAACTAAAATATTTTAAAATTTTATTTAAATTAGCTTCTTATAATATTATTAAATAATAAAAACACATTAAAGTATTTAATAAAACAATACAAGGTAACTGTTGGATCTGGAACACCATCCACAGTGATTGTAAATCTTGCATTAGTATTTTCAATTAGTTGTGAATTCATTAGCTTTTCTTTAAAAACTGGAGCATATGGCAATTTTGAACCTCCAGGACTTGTTGGTCGGTCTACTTCTTTTCCTAAAATTCAAAAAATTATATTTTATATTCTTATGATTATAAAAGATAATATATTCATACAACTAGAGAATTCTGCTATGTCTGAATGACTGTATTTTAATGGTATAGTCAGGATCTGGCACTAGGAGCCTTTTAAACTCACCATTGAGTTTTAATAGAACAATAATTTAATCTATAAATAAGTAATGCAAAAGTTAAGGGCAATGCTCAGAAATGATGAGAGGGAGATAATTAATAATAATAATAAAGAAAACTAAACAAACACTGTCAAAACTGTACACCAACAGATTAAATAACATTCTCAAAACCATTCTCATCTGAATGGAAAAAACACAGTGAAAGCCATTAACACATTTGCCATACCAGTACTGACTTACTAACTTTGGCATGATACAGTGGACACAGACAGAACTAGAATCGCTTCAAAGAAAAACATGAAGAACACTTAGAAAATACCAGTAGCATCTCTGAAAATCTGCCATAGAAAGAACTGCTCTCCCATGCAAGGAAGGAGGACATGGCCTTATCGACATTCCACATTTACACGACAGACAGATCTATAGTTTGAGAGAGTTCTTCC
>WUQG02055715.1:0-10155 GCA_011317285.2 Androctonus mauritanicus | reverse complement strand
ATAAAATTAATAGCATACAAAGGCAAAAACATATAAATGCAAAATATACAAGTGGGATGATTTTACATGCAAAATCGAAAGAGTGTACAAAACACAATGTACAAGTGCGAAAAATATAGAATTGAGAAATGTATAAATGGGATTCTACTGTAATAGATAATTCAACTATTCATTAAAGATTTTCACTAATTGAGATTGGCCATATTATTATTTTAATTAATTTACCTAATGTGGTCATAAATTCCTGCACAAACTTCATATAGCTCTAAATACCACAAGACTGAAAACTACAGAGACCACTGAATATTGAGTTTTCAACCAATCCCACTGGTCCTTTCATCAAGATTCTGCTCTATCATACAAGGCCAAAATTACGCAGAGATAGCTAACCCAGCATATTCCGAACTTCATCTCCAGGAAAGAATAGCTTGCTAATCTTCAGATCTGAATCTTCTAGATTATGGCATACAGTCAAAATTGAAGCTAAAGGTGTGTCCACAAACCATAGCAGTGTCAATGATCTAAAAAAAACCCCTTCTCCAGGAATGGGAGAAATTTCGTTTGGAAAATTTACAAAAAATAATAAACAAATAGGTCAGAGAGATTACACAAATGCATCAAAGCAAGAGGGGACATCTTTGAATGACCAATCTAATATTTTTAATTTATATATATATATATATGTCTAATATTCTAAAAAATTATTAAATTTATTCTTAAATAAAAAATTATGCAGTTAAACTTGTATGCAGGAATTTATGACCACACTGGCTAATAATTAGTCTAAATTAATAACAGCTTCAACAGAATTAAAATACAGAATGTAAAAATAGTAAGATTAGCGATTTAATCAATAAAAATTACTCAAATGGTATTTTAAATATATATATATTCAAGAATAGAAGTTTTAAGTTCAAAAATTCCAGCATCTACTTAAAATGTTTTAGTATTCAAAATTCATCTATTCTTTTAAGAAATGCAATTGCTTCAGCTACAGAAAATATTTCTAATACAATTAAATTTCAATTTAACTATAATAAAAATAAAAAGTTGACATTTACTTGAAAACGAATTTTGACAACATCCAAAGGTTGAAAAAGAAATCGAGTGATGGCTCCACTTAAAGCTCCAGCAAAACTATAATCTTTACTAGTAAGTTTTTCTTTTTCTAAATTAAAACCAACCATACTCTCCACATTTTGACTTTTTCTGCAAAATAATTCAAAATATTTAATATTTATTCTTTAAGTTTTGAAAATTAAAATTTATATGAAATTTTTAAACAATCTGATCTATTTATTAAAAATTTTTTATATATTTTATATAAAAAATATATATGGAAAGCATCCTTTTTTTTATTTATCTGATTCTGATGTTTGCTGTGTTTATTCAGATAATGTATAGTGTTCTAGTAAGCATTAATAATAAGAAATCCATAAAATTTTGGGCATTTATGTATATGAGAACCATAATATATTATTGAAAATATTATTTTTAATTATATATACTGTATTAAAATGGATAAATTAATTCAGTAATACAAAAATTTTTATATATTTTATATAAAAAGTTTTGTATTACTCAATTAATTTATCCATTTTAATACTATATATATAATTCAAATTAATAATATGAGGCGTTGCAGATACGAAGGGTGAACTCAACATTGGAGCAAAAAACATTTTTTCCCCCATTCTGCTCCCATGATGCCACAAAATACGCTGGTAATTTTTTATTAAGTTTGGCCTTCCTAACCATACACAAGCATGGTTTGAAAAGCAGCAGCCATTGACTAAGTGCAATAGAGTTGTGGATACGAAAGGCGAATTCAATATCCCGCACCACATGATCCACCATTTTATAGATATATAATTATATTTTTTCTACAATACTATTAAAAAAAAAGAGCATAAGAATTTATTAAATCTTTTACACGATATAATTTTAAACTTTTTTCAATTTTATTATTTAATAAAAATATAAAAAAAATATTAAATAATATTATTTTTTATATTTAATATTATAATATAAAAATAAATACTATAAAAAAAATAATATTAAAAATATATTATTTTTTATATTTAATAATATAAAATATTAATTTTATATTATTTAATATTAAATATTAAATAATAGTATTAAATAATATTTTTATTATTTAATAAAAATATTATTTAGTATTATTATTATTATTTAGTATTTATTTAATAAAATTCTTCCTTCGTAGTTTTAAATCCCGCAGGAAAATGTTCTAATACAATGCTTAAACTTTTGTGTTGAGTTCGCCCTTAGCTTAAAAATTGAAATGCATTTTTCTCAAAATCAGCGTTTGTTGAGTTTATCCTTTGTATCCGCAGCACCTCATTTGATCCTGAGGGGTCAAATAATGCAGGAATCTTTGTGAGACAGATAGAAAAATATTGATTGATATATATATATATCAATCAATATTTTTCTATCTATACATATATAGGTTGTGTATAAATTGTTGTAAAATGCTAAAACAATTTTGTTAATAAAACTATTATTAATGATATTTTGATGATATAAAAAAGGTTAATTTTAAGAAACAAAAATATGTTCTCATGTAAACATGTTCAGCATAGTTTTAAATTTTGCCTCTTTGCAAATAATTTTATATTATTTGTGGATTATAACAATGCTTATTAAATTATTATTTAATAAAATTTTAAATATTTCACATTATAACAACAAAGTGACATTATTAAAATATAGTTTAATATTGACCAAAATTGCTGATGCAATAAAGTCTTTAAGCAATAAAACATTCTATTAACAAAAATGTCTTCAATACATTTAATATCTTTCTCAACTTCTAAGGCAAAAGAGAATTTGGTTAAAAGAATATAAAGATGATCTTTGTTATTGGAAACTTTAGTAGATATTGCTAGAATATGATATTAAGAGGTTGTGGGACAATGAAAAATTGATTAACCCAAAAGAATTTTCATATTAAATTGATTAACTCAAAAATTGGAATAGAAAATATTATATAAGCTCTAGAAATCATTAAAATGAAAAATACAGATAAGATTTCATAATGAACAGACTTTGGATGCTAATCTAGCATTCTAAGCTTTATAATACTATTATTTCCCATATAAATAAAGTTATACAATTATGTTAATTATTGATAATTGTTATATTTTGGTAAATTTTATAATTTTCTCCATTGTGTTACATAAAATATTGCCATACATAAAATTCAGATATAGTCAGTATAGGAATTTTATATCATTAATTCTGTCTCACTAAATCTTTTTTCATTTTGTAAGTTAGCCTCCCATTTTTGTATAATAGTGCGTTTTAGTTAATATTAGAAACTGAGAAAAATGTTAAGTTCATTGAAAATGTTTCTATTAATATAATACTTTATTAAATATCAAATGAATTTTTTCATTTAATCAATTTATAGAAATCAAAAACTGAAAACTTACATTATTTTTCAATGATTAAAAAATGAGATGAATAATTAATAATTATTCCCTTCATGTTGATAATAGAGTGCTTTAGAATTAAAAATTTTACAGAAAATCAATATTTCTATCCTTAAAATATATTGATTTTACACAATCAAAGAACAAGCATTCTTTAGTAAAACGATAAAAGAACCTTTTATCATTTTTGTTTTCCAAAATCTTGTAGCCTGATGATAACGGAACTCCACTGAAAACGTTTGCTAAGAATAAAAGCTTATTAAAATACACAACTGCTAAAGAGTGCTTGTTCTTTGATTGTGTTAAAGTGATAAAGCAGTTAAATGAAGATATGAATATTGATTTTATTTATATATCAATAATTAAGTTTCAGAATATATTTATAGGAATAAATTAAATAATATAGAACTGTATACAATGAATTAAATGATACTAATTTTAAATTAATAGCATAGTAATTAGAAATAAACAGAAATTATAAATTTAGAATGTAAAGAGGAATTGAGGTCATTCTTTTTTATTTGTTTATAAATTTGATATATTTTTTATCTAATAAAATTTTTTAGCTTTAAGTATATATTTTTTAAAATGCATTTTATTAGATAGTTCTATATTGCTGAATAGATTTTTTATTTATTTATTAAAAATTAACTTTTTTTAATAGAAACCATGGTTGTGGGATACAAAGCATTGTTGGTATGGCTATCCTCATCATGTAAGTAAGAATTTTGATTATTTATTGTTATAAAAAATTTAAATCTGATTTTTTATTAGACTTAATTGGAATTTTTTTATTATAGTCCATGACAAGTGACGTTTGGTGGTATTACATGGTTGAGTTAGGATTTTATACATCGCTAACATTTTCACAATTTATGGATATCAAAAGAAAAGTACATTGAAAATTTTTCTAATTTAAAGTTTCTTAGATTTAAACTTTAAATTTATATTTATATATATATATTTTTTATAGGATTTTGCACAGATGTTTGTTCATCATATTGTTACTATTCTTTTGTTGGTTTTCTCTTGGTCAAGTAATCTTATACGAATTGGAACTATTGTTTTAATTGTTCATGATTTTGCAGATTGTCCTTTAGAGGTTTATTTTCTGTCTTAATAGATTTCTTAATTATATATAAATGAAGTTAAAAAAATTTGTGATTATTATTACAGGCAGCAAAAATGGCAAAGTACATACATAAACAACGCCTTGGTGATATGTTGTTCGTAGTTTTCACTTTAGCATGGATAGTGTCTAGGTTGGGACTATATCCATATAGGTAAGATATATCTTTATTTAATATTTATAAATTACATTAAAATTTAATTCAATCTATATCAATAATCAGCATAATGTGATCATAGAAAAATAGCATATGTTTTTATGTATATTATGGCATGTCAAAAAATTTCAAATTCTACATTCTTGAATTTAAAACTTTATGAAAAAGTTAAAATTTATCATAATGCATATTGCCAAAAATTATTTAATATAAATTTTTTATATAAATTTAATTAAATTTCATATTTTATTATTAAATTTTGAAAATAAATTTTCTGCAGTTTTTCAGTATATTTTGTTATTGATACTGTAATTTGATTAATATAAGTTTGGATAATTTATTATAATTATTATTTTAAAATGACAGTGTCATTTATTTTGAATTGTACTAGACAATAGTGCTCTTTATTTAATATTGTCCATTTTTATAAAACAAAATTTCACAATTGGGTATCAAGATTAAATAAGAATAATAAAACTTCTTTAATTTTTTGTATATTAATTAACTTTATCAATTTAATAATTATTGTTAATTAAATATGATAAAAAAATATTGAACTCCAGTAGGAAATTGATGTCTCATATGATATTTAAAAATTCTGATTAGCTGTAATACAGGCTGTCCTCAACTTCACACATTCAACTTTTATATAATTTGCTATTTCATACATATTTAAAAGTTAAATTTTTATTGTTATATATATCAAAAACATGCATACATCCTTGTAAATATTTAATGTACTTTTTTTTTTGATATCCATAAACTATGAAAATCCTAATTCTCCTCTCCATTATTAGTACTGCCCCATTTCAGGTGTCACAGGTTCAATCTTGAATTAGGATATATGTTGTTATATTGTGTGTTGCAGAATAAATACTTTTTAAAAACACTTTTCCATGTTTTTTTTTATATTGCTCTAATTTTTGTATATTTCAACTTTCATACACATTTCAAGAATCAATTAAGTAAGAAAGTTGAGGACTGCCTGTAATCTGCAGATTTAATAAGCTATTATATTCTGAGACTGAGATGAACAGATAAGATTTTTATTGTGCAGACAACTATTTACTAAATACAGTTTTAATACAATGCTTCTTTTAATTTGATAACTTGTGAGTTTCATTATAATAATGGGTGGTTGGGCAAAGTTAAAAAATGCTGTTTAATTTCATTTAGCAGTTTAGTGCAAATATAATTATTATGCACATAAAATGTATTGTCTTTACGAAATTCAATTAATGTAAAAGAATATTGTTGACAGAGAGCCAGAGGAATATGTTATTTTTGTCAGTTAATTATATTTAATTGTATTATAATTAGTAATTATTTTTTCTGAAACCAATTAAATTTAATAAAAAAGGATTGTGTATATATTTTACAGAATATAATTTTTTTTTAATTGTCTAGGGTTATATATAGTACAGCTTTTGAAGCTGTGACTTGTACTGCAATGTTTCCTGCTTACTATATCTTTAATGGATTGTTATGTGCCCTGCAAGTGCTTCATATAGTGTGGACCTGGATGATCATTCGAGTTGCTCTTCAAGCAATTTCATCAAGACAGGTTTTAAATTATTTTTATTTGATTAATTTATTTTTTAGAAATATGAATCAAATGTATAAAATTATTTTTCTTTTATTTTTAAGGTAAAAGATATTCGTAGTGATGACAGTAGTGCTGCTAGCAGCAGTAGTAGCTGCAATGCTGATGGAAACTGTAATAACAGAGCAAGAAGAAAATCTTGAGATCTGTTTTATTAGCATGTTCCAAAAAAAGGACATTCCATCTTCCAGTGGCCCACTTGCCTTTGTGAATGTATAATTGCCACTTGTTTGAAAATGGAAACTGTCAAAACTTCATTGAATAGAATCCTTGTCCCTCAGCTGTCACTTCAATAGACACTCTGATGTGTATTTTATACTTGCAAAATTGATTGGTATCTGCATTTTATCATTTGACAAAGATATTTGTACAACAAGTATTATGATTGTTAACATTCTCTATTTTCATCCAGTTTGCAAGGATTTTAATTACAAGGTTGTATATTTGTTAAAACTTTACTCTAAGAAGGATTTTTTTTTTAATTTTTCTTTTTACTCTTTTGCAATACCAAGTTTGAAATAAGCCAGAGTGTCACTTTGTTACACACAGAATGAAACTGTCTAATTGTGTTACTGGACTCTCAGGCATTTTTACAAATTGGATTGTATAATTGCATTGTTTAGTCAGTTTAAAAAAAAAAAGGACCAGAAACATCGCTCAGGTTTCGCAGTGTTTAGACCATGCTTATTTTATGAAGGTTGATCATTATTTGAATAACCTTTTGTAGATCAGTAATAATTGCAAACATTGATTATCATAAATGCTATCTTGCATTAAAAACAAAAAAAAAACATACAAAAATATATCTTAAGAGAAGGAAAACATTTTGAATTTATGATTCTCTTTAAATGTAATTTGTACAGTGTTTGCAGTAATCCATTGTTTAAACCATTGACAGTATTTGTACTTTTTTTTAAAATCATAATTCATCACATTTGCCTCCATTCCATCGAATAATCAGCCAAGACTTCACAAATACATTAATATATATTATAAAAGTAAAAAAAAGGTAAAATTATTATTTTTGGTAACGATCTAATCAAAACTTCGTAACATAAAAAAGATAAGTGATTATACTACTGTTACTTTCGATATCGCATTTTCTGTAATATATCTAGTCTCTTATACTAAATGGTCGTTTAAAAAAATGCAATGTATAAAGACTGTTTCTTGTGTTAGCACATCAGTATTGAAATCTGGCAATTACAAAGATGTTGATACAAATATTCCATATTTACATTAATCTTTAATCCAATGTTTTGAATTGCTGTTAATTAGAATAATTTAAATGGATATATTTAGTGAACTATTCCAGTTATTACAGTTATGTATGATAATTAGGGGGGAGTTGATTTATGAATTTTTAATTTATTTGAACAAGAATTGTATGCAACATTAGCATTTTTTGATTAAAAAGATATATACATATATATATAAATATACATTAAACTATTGCATTGTTTTTATTTTTTCAAGTTTATTAACTCTTGCATAACGCACGCACTTAATTTTAAAGCTACAAAAAACAAAATGTTGCTAAAAAAAAATCAAATAACTGAGTTCGAACATGCTATTTTTGTCAGTAACAATCAAAACTAGTCTGTGTTTGTTTGCATTATCTTATTTGCTAATCATAATTAACATTGTTATTTATTATATATACAATTTTTAGGGAGCAATGTTAGTACGAAGGAAGAAATGCTATAATTCTGAATTAGAAATTGATGATGATGATGATGCAAATGTTCTATATTAAAATTTTGTATCATTTCTAAAATTTCAACATGCATTCCTACAAAACATATAATGCATAAGTTAATTTGATAAAAAAAAAAATTTCATTCGGGTGTAGAAAATAAACTAGACATATAGTAAAAATAATGTTGACAAATTTATTTTGCTATCTATTATTTATCCTTTTTTATTCACTGTTGTAGAGAATATTATCTCTCCTGTTAGATGATGTGAAAATTTTCAGAATAAATTATATTCTAAACTTGAAAAATAAAAATTAATTTATTAAAAATTAGATATATTGCAAAAAAAAAAATTTTTATAGAAGTTTCAGATGTCCAATTTCTTTTCTGGGGGATGATAAAATGCATTAGTAGAAGAAAAATCATTAATATAATATATAAATGACTGCAGATTTGATATTATTTCATCTCGACTATATCTTCATTCTGCTGTCCGAATATTGTTCTTACTGTGAAAAAATCTTTATTGGTGCTTTTTATTATTATTTTATGATATATTTGAGAATCTGAAACTATTATGATTTCGTAGATGTAATGATTCATTTATATATCTTATCTCGACAATCAGTTTAAGAGATTTACCTAATTTGTAGCTGTATTTTTATCAATGCCACTTGTGATGATAACAATGAGCAATTGCCTAACAGAAAATAATTAAAATATACTGTTTGGAAATTACTTGAAAGTTTCTAAAGTATTGTTTTGAAATAGAGAATTTTTATTTCAGTGTTTTGATACTTTACAAATTAGAAAAACAATTTTTCAGAAATCCTTATCAAATTTGATGTAACCATATGCTGACAATAAATAGCAGGGCCAGCCATTGTAAATCAGGATACTGTACTGTGTACATTATCTTGATTTCTAATGGTTGCATTAAATTTAACCACCGGCTGGCCTTGCTGTTTACTGTGTAATATTTCCACTGTGATGTAACTATTGGAAATCAGGATACTGTATTGTGTACAGTATCCTGATTTCCAATAGTTGCATCACAGTGGAAAAAATTACACAGTAGGAAGCCCTGATTACTGTAAAACATAATTTTTCTCCGTCTGTAATTTCAGAACTTGAAGCATAAGTGTAGTATACTGTATTAAATAATGTAAAATTGAAAATTTTTGTTAGTCGTTTGGTCTCTTGATATGCTCTATGGCATTCTGAAATTGAAGGCAATTAATACTGAAGATCTCTCAACATTATAAGTACCATTTCATTAAATCGAATGTTGAAGATAAATGAAACTGGAAATCCTACACTGTGTACACCGTTTTTAGTCAGAAAACGCATATTTTGGCAGTATTGATGCTATATTGGATATTATCATGGTAAGATATATTAACAGTACAATAATTTTTAGAAATTGTCTTCTTTCCAAACATGCCCATTATATTAGAATGATTAGAGAGAAGTTTAAAATGGCTCATCGAAGTTATCGTCAATGACACAGCTAATTTATTAGACTGATCAATAATAGAGGGTAAATGCTTCTGCTTTCTACTTCAGAGAACCTGAGTTTGATTTTTCGGTCCCATTCTTTCGAAATCTTTCATGGGTCCAGGTCAGGTTTGTCGATCATCTAGAATCTGGCTGACCCTTATGTAGGGGCGGGCAACCTTTAGCGGGATTGATATAGCTCTATTACTTAATAATCACCACTCGTAACTTGGCGTCATCTATTGACAAACCAGCTGACCCTCCAGGAGTGAGCAGCCTCTGGTACGCTCGTATTTTTTATTAGTAGATGTCGCTATCTTTCCACTCAGATAGTGCGCTAAATGCAGGATGAAACAAGCCCTTCGCAGGTTTTTTTCATTAGATGATACCATTTTCCATTCTATTAGAACACTTAAGTGGCGGGGCGAAACAAACTCTTCCACAACCTGCCCACTTCTGTAATCGGCCGGATTGGCCTCGTGGAAACGCTTCAGCTTTCCACTCTGGAGGACCAGAGTTCGAGCCTCGGGTCCCACTCCTTGAAAATATTTATCATGGGGTCCGGCCCCGGCCCGTCGATCCCCGTCCTCCACAATCCGGCTGACCCCTCCGCA
>WUQG02055704.1:0-10155 GCA_011317285.2 Androctonus mauritanicus | reverse complement strand
AATGTGTATTAGTGTTCTGTGATTTTTTTCCTGCTTATCTTGTGATGTATATGTATTGTATTCCATATACTGTATACTGTATATGTAATTCGGTTTAACTGGCCATTTCGTTATCCGGCCAAGGGTTCAGTCCCATGGTGGCCGGTTAAGAAGGCGCCTTCTGTATTTTCATATTTAATATTTGTTTTTAAAAAATGTTTTTATATCATAAGAATACATTAAAATTTATTGTTTTTCTATTTTTATAATTAATATTTTGCTATTTTTTAAGAACATAAAATTATTTATTAGGAAAAAATTTTCCACTTATATTATTATGCTTATAGAAATATAAAACAATATTTTTTATAAACATATCTCCAGGAATGAAGATATAAAAGCAGGGATCATTTATATTTTAATGCTCATCAAGATATTATATAAACAAAATTAGTTTTAGAATTCAATTTCCTTAAAAGTTAATGAAAAATGAAGGATAAAGTTATATTCAAAACAATGGTGGAACCGCAATGTGCCAGACTCTGCAATGCAAGGGGGCCCATATCCTCCTTGTCTATATTTTCTTTACCCTTTTTTAAAATTAACAACATAATACAATAAAAATTAAATGTGTCATGAAAAGAATGAAACATTTGATGAATCAGAGCAGTACAGTGGTAGGAACTTATTTCTAATCCTATATTTTATTTCTATATTTCCAAAAATATGGAAATAAAATATATGATTAGAGATTTTGCAAATTTAAAATCCAGAAGGAAGAATTTTAAATATACAGTATTTTCTTTTGATAATTTTCAATTGTGTTTTAAAAGATGTTATTTTTGTTATTTTCTAATGAAAATATCTAGATAAAAATTTTTTTTTTTTTTTGTGTGGTAGGTGCCCTAATAATATTTTATAGGGGGGCCAAAAATTTTAAGTTCTGCCACTGATTCAAGATAACACAGTATTAAAAAATATAGGCTAACCTAAATTTATGGTATCTGGATTAGATAATTATTAATGCTAATAAAATGAATCTTTAAGAATATTTTTATTTTTATTTTTAAATATTTGTTTTATTTAATTTGTACATATTATTATATATAATAAATAGGCTTTACTGATTTTAACAGTTTTCATATAGCATTACCGAATAATGGTAAGCAAAAAGCTTTCAAAGTTTCAGCATAAATAGGCAATATTAAATTCATATAATCAAAATTTTTTTAATTTATGATTTTATTATGTAATGTAATATATAATTACATTCCAAATATGCTCAACTATTATATGTACTGTGTAATATGAATATGTAATCTAATTTTATGTTTAAATTAATAAAAGAAATTATATCTCATTCAAAATCAAACATAATTTATCTGTAACAATCTTTGTTTTCTGTTTAAATGGATAAATGGCATAAATATTTCTATTTCTTATTTTAGGAAATATAGTTTAAAGAAGAATGAATCCAAATATATTGAATCATCTATTTAATGATTTATATATTATGAAATCTTGTCACCGACTCCAGTAAATGACAATATTGATTTGACAATATCAGAGAATCCATAAGTTTATTTTGAGAATGATTTTAAGGTGATGCATTTCAAGTAAAAGTATAAATTTATCTCAACAATGAAAATTATTATTAAGATAATAATATAACAACTTATATTCTCTGAAAGTAAATTAATCAGATATGACTTGAATCTATGACAAATATCAAATCATTTAAAGACAGAAATAGTTCTATATATGAAATAAATAAGTGGATAAAAATAATATGTCCTATACTCAACAATAAATAAATTTTTTAACATAGTCAAGTGTATTTAATCTATCAATTACATAAATATTTTTAGTTATTAAATTGATTATTATTCATTTATCAAAAAATATCATATTATATTCAATATTCAGTTCATAAATTTTAAAAACTGGACTATTTCTTCCTATTTCACACTGTTTGTGGAACAGACTATTTAAATAACTCAAGTATATAAAAAAAATATTTAATTAAAATTATTAATGCACTATAGTAAATACATACAAATCAAATAAAAATAATATAACAGCATTAATAAAATTATTCTATAAAATAACTAACACAAGCAAATATACATTCTGTAGAATATTTAAGTACAGTATATCATTTTTGATGAGGGCAATGCACAGAAAACTTTTATTGATTACTACTGCTACATATTTATATATGCATTTGTTTTTATGTCATATCTTAAAATAATTAATATATAGCATAAAATAATATACAGAAAATTAAAATTACAGATTATAAAAGATTACTATAGCTAAAAATGATAAGCAAGTCAATGTTATACTTTGTGCATTTTATTATAATATTTAATTCCATTTCGTGTATTTTATTGTATATGTCTGTATTAGATGCAGAATATTTGAAGTTTTATAGTTTTTATACTATAAAATAAATTATTGTTAAATATATTTTACTGTTATATTCAACAAAGATTCAAACTTTATAAACACCCTGAAAATTAAATATTAGCTTTGTTCAAATCTGACTTCAAGGAAAAAGAATGCACTAATTTAACTACTGATGGGCATTACACAAATGGTCAATTTGCAAGTTTCATATGTAATATTAAATATTATTTGTTATAATTATTTCCAGAAATTAGATACCACAGCTAATATGATAAAAGTGTTATCTTTATTTTGCTGTTTTTAAATATTTAGTATAGTTTAAACGGATATAAAATATAACGCGACAACTTTACCTTAAAAAGTTATAAATTTATGATTATGGTTTCAATTCATGATTTCACACCTAACTTTTTTATTAAGTTTTAACATGTATTTATTGATTTCGCCATGTTTAACCCCAAATCGAATGTTGAATGTGCAAGTGTGTGTTTATTAAATGTCCATTCAAGAATAAGGCAAGAATTTTAAATTTAAAAACGATCAGAAACCTGTTTGTCCAAATTCATCAGGCGTTTTGCCTCCAGCCATCAACCATCGACACCAATCAATTGTATCCCATTCGTCTATTCTTTTCTTTGGATCTAATAATGTGTCCAACAGTTCATTTAAAACTTTGTGATCGTTACGACTGGAACATTCTGATTGAATATAAGAAGCAGCTCCTCTCTTGCCCTTCTTGATTAACATTTCGGCAGCCATTTTTGAAACTTAACTGCTGCGTTCTTCTCCACCAGATGGCAATTTTTCTTAATTAATGATCCATTTTATGAAAAGTCATTACAATATTTTAAAAGTTCACAATTCAATTTATATTAAATACAAAAGCAACGAAATAAGCGATGTCCTCTGAAAAATATAATCAGTTCGCAAAACTAATTGATTATCACTCTGAAATTGAGCCATCTAGAGGACATTTGCAGGAATTTTTATCCAAATTATCAAAATAATTTCGAGCTAGTACAGATTTTAGGCCAATGCTGGAATAGAATTCAGCTTCGAATTAAAAATTAACTTTATTTCGAATTATCTACAATAATGACAATTAAAAATTGTATATTGTACAGTATCGCCTTTTTTCTTCTCTATGAGTTTTAAGTGCAAAACTCTTTCATGTAAATGTTTAAATTTACATTCTGGTTAGAATTTTTTCAAAATATAGCACTTCTTATTCTCTCAAATAGAGTTTGTTCATTATATAATCATATCTTATCTCGGGATAGTAATCATCTATTTATTTAGCGTATTTCTTTCATTACACGAGCCCACTGATATTATTCTAAGACCCAACTTTTATCAGTTTTTCCATAAAGTTTTCAATAACTTCTGGACATAAAATTGCAGTTTTTAATAAAGGAATCTTTCAAATTAATTTAATTTCAAAAATAATTTGTTTTTTAACACCAGACAAGGTACTGATGTAACTTAAAGGAATGATAAATATGTATTGAGTTTTTTGCTTCATTGGAAGCATTTAAAATTTAAAGAGAGAAATTTTATCTAAAAATTTTTAAGCAATAAAATAGAAAGTTTCAAATGAAATGGATAGATTGGAGATTTTCATTTTAACTAATAAAGAGTTGAGATTCGATATCATAAATATGATATCAATGTTTTTTATATAATGTAATTCAATATAAAATTTGTATTATTTGAAAAATGTACTGAAAGATAATCGCAAAAACACTGACCATCTCGGCCGGTCATTTTGTTTTTAACAGAATTTATCAATTTTATTAATGTAACTTATATTTTCTGAAGGTTAATAATTTATAATTTTTGATTTATTAATAACAAGATAATAATCGTGAGCAACTGAAATCTTATGTTGTTATGAAATAGGAGAAAAAGCATGAAACATAATGCCATTGCAAAAGGTTTCATATAAATCTGTATGAAATTACTGAAATACTATCGCTATAATATTTAAATATGTTAGAAATATCATCGCTATGCAGCGGCATAGCTACCATATAGCAGGAGTAGGTAAAGACCAACAACCCAATGAATTGGAATTCTAGTGTTTTGGGTCCTGGTGACCAGTGCCGTGCCTGATATATATACAAGGCGTGCATCGCATATGGGCGGCCAAACTGAATGTCAAAAATATATAACAAGATATAAAATTAAATACCAATAAAGTGGCACATATAAAATCAGAAAAAATTGTTTCACAGCCATATAACGGGCTTCAATATATTCTTAAAAACAATCTTCAAGGCGCATTTCTTAATTTATTTTTCGCACTTAGGATCGTTTTAATTCTGCCAGTTTCAGTTGCAAACGTTCAGTTTCCAAATTGAAGATAATCAAAAACTATTTAAGAGTAACAATGCAACAAGTACGCCTAGTAAATTTATCAGTTATAATAATAGAGCATAAATTATTGAATGAAATTAATTTACACGATCATATATCGGAATTTGCTCTTAAAGCACGCCAAACATTTCTTGTAAATTGTTGTTTTTTCCTATTAAATTAATATGTTATTTTTGAAAATGTTGAATTATTTGTTAGATATTTAATTTCTAAGATGTTCTTCATTTTATAGCAGTTACTTATTGTATTATTATCGATATTTTCCAAGGTGTTATGACTGTTAGGTATTATTACTAATAAAATAATAAATGAAATTATTTAAAGTTGTACAATTATGACTATTAATTTTCTAATTTTTGTTTTATTGATTGAATAGGGAGAGGCCGATTATAGTTGCACACAGGCGGCCGAATTTCTTGGCACGGCACTGCTGGTGACTACTTCGACAGAGACTACAAACAGGCGAAGTCCCTACTATTCTAAGGTCTATAGACAGACACAATATGTAATGAAAATATTTTTCTCACTGAATTCTTCAATAATGTGATACAATCTAAAATAAGGATGGAATTGCTATATCTTATCGCCAAAACATAACAAACCCAAACGGCGACTTTATTTTACTTTATTTTATAAATGCATCTTTGTATAATGACCTGAGATTCTAGTCTTGAGTTTTACATGTTGCAGCTCATCTCAGTTCGATTTGGGAATGTTATAAAACCTTGGACAGAAATTAATCTTAAATCAATTTAAAAGTAGACCGAGATACCGCTTAAAATAATGAAGCAAATAGTGACATTTGATTTTATTTTCATTTATATATTTTTGAATAATGTCATGTGCAAAATTAAGTATACTTGAAAAACTCTATAGAAGCATAATGAATGCGCTTCTATATTAGATCGAATAAGTAAAAATTTATAAAACATTTAAAAATCATTAAAAAAAATACGAATCTGAGAAAATCATCCAGGAGATCGGGATAGATCCCAATTTTGAAAACAAACGATAAAGTAGAATTAAAAGATAATACGATGAATCAGCTTCATCATTTTTGTTTGATAATAGAGATGACTGCTTTTTACTATGTTTTAGACAAAATTATAATACAAATTAAAAATCATCTTAAGTATGAAATTAGTGAAAAATTTTGAATACCGGTACTAGAACCGAAAAAAAATATGTCAAATACTGATATATTAAATGTGAAAAATCTTATAAAAAGGTATTATTCTGTACTCTTTTGTCCCGACTGCCGATACGATATTGTAATTTAATCATACTTATTAAATAAAATTTATCAGCAAACATGCCTATCAGACAATTTTTCTGTTCGTTAAATTCAAAATATAATGCCTTTATAGAATATATAAAGTAATTTTTCAGAAATGTTTTATTTTGTTTATGTTTTTTATACTCAGTTTGTGTCAGTTCTCTCTCTGAAAGATCATTTAGTAAATTATAAATAATAAAATATTATAAAAGAAATTCTATCGTTTAAAATGGATATGACCCACAGTGCTGGTTCTAGGGTGAGTCGAGCTAGGCAGTCGGCAAGGGTGAAAATTATGAGAGGGCACCAAATGCAGTTGCAATTTCACAAACAAGCTTAATTATATTTATCTTGACAATATTTCGTGCTGTAGAGTCGGTCTACAAAAACATAATGGCGTATTTTTCTAAAGGATAATATTTATAAAGGGAGAGAGAGAAACCAATGCGAATTAAATTGATTAATTGATAAACAATTATTAATGGTTTTACCTCATTGAAAGAAAGAAAACTTAAACTGTAGTTCATATTGATTATATTAGAGTTAATTTTTGTATATCTATTACAAATGTATTTTTTTGTAGTATTATATTAACTAGTCGTTGCTTTGAAAAAACCAATAAAGGTTTTTGTATATTTCTCAGTGATTATTTATCTGATATTATTACATTTTAGGTTCCAAAGTAAACTAAAAAAATAAATTATATATGTCTATGTGTTAATGCGCGTGAGTGAAGAGGAGAGAGGGCGCCATTTTCTAATGCTACCTCAAATGACAAAATATATAGATCCCGCGCTGTTTATTGTTATTGTTCTTAACATAGCTATTACTTTATTTTTATTAAAAGCTGTGTTACACAGCTTTTAATAAAAATACACAGTTCCCAATCCAACCCAAATCTTTTGTATGTTTCTCAAGAGATTATCAGCGGTGAGATATGGAAATTTTAACAAAGGGCTGGCACTTTATCTTATGAAAACAAAATATCAGATTCTAATTGATGTTTTACTTTTTACAAAAATAGAAAATATAAATAATTGTGCACGCACAAGAAAACATTTTAAAATAAAAAAAACTTTAAAATTTAAAAAAATAAAAGAAAATCACAAAATTTCACAAAAATTATATAAAATAGCGATTAAATTTAATTATGCGGCACAATTTATGCCAAAAGCTTCCACACATTATTTTATTCTTTCACGTTAGTTGATTTTCTAGGAGGTGTCACTATTGAGATGTACATTCATGTACGCAAATACGAGGAAGAAAAAGAATAACGTAAGTCAAAGTATGATTGTACACGCAAGACATGTGTTTTTCTTGGAATGAATAAGCAAACAAGTAAAAAGAATTTCCGCCATTTTCTAATTCGTGACATTAGAAAATGGCAGATTAGAGACAAATTTAACAAAAGACTGGCGCTAGCCCCCTATAGCTCACCACTGGTAACTATGTATCTGATGTCATTACATTCCCAGTTCCAAAGTATTAGATATGTTTATGTATTAATGTGCGTGAGTGAAGAGGAGAGAGGGAGCCATTTTCTAATGTTGCCTTAAGTGCCAAAATATATAGATTGTCGCTGATGGCCTATTTGCACAACCGAGCTCACTTACCCAACCGGCTCACTAGAGCAACCATGTAATAGTAAAAGACAAGAATTTTTATTAAACTTATTTTTTCAAGGAAAACTTTAAGATATAGTAGAACTATAAAATAATATATTTTGAACACAATAATATTTTAATTAAAATTTTGATATTTAGAATTTTAATATATAAATATTTTAACATTTCATATCATTTTCTTTACAATTCATTATTATAATTTTCCGAGGATAATCAGTCGAAAAAAATTAATCTTTATGGGATCTCCATTCGGATCTGTAATTATCTTTTTTTTTGCATAATTTACGCCCTTTTCCAATCAGGGAGATTACTAAGGGGCGGGGCCAGTTCCAACCATGGGCTGCACCCACAACCGTGGAGGAGGGCCGGATGGAGAAGGACGGGATCGCCGGGCAGGGCCCAGCACCCTGAAAAAACTTTTCAGGAGTTACCGGACCCGGGACCCGGGACCCGAACCCGGATCCTCTTGCGTGGCACTCGTTATCACTCGGCTATTCGGCCGCCAGTAATTATCATTATGCCGATTAGATCACATTTTTTAAGTGAAGTTATCTTGAAAGACGGTATCTTGAAATAGGGGAAGGTGGGGTAAAACCGGGTACCTCAACTTTGAATTCACATATTTTTTGAATTTGAACAGAAAAATTTTCAAAATTATATTTTTAGTCTTCAATAGGTATTAACTTATCAAGAACTATAAGTTCTTATGTCAAAAGTGTGTGTTTGTTTCTTCGGTAGAGAGTTTTCTTTAAAAAAAAGTGCAAAAACCCGGTTTTGCCCCACCTTCCCCTACAGTTTTATAAAGATTTCAGTTGCATATCTTTATTGAAAAAAATTTTTGACTTACAAAATATATTTTGATATTTATTAATTATTAATTAAAATTAAATTAAACGATGCACAATTTCAGATATTGTTTGTTAACGAAAGTATTCATACAAAAAAAAATGTTAAGTTTTTTAACGTATGAAATTTATTCTAAATTTTCGTTAGAAATTTTTACACATAATGAAACGATTTTGATAAGTCGAATGAAAATTGCTTAATTTGTAAATAAGAATTTAATTTTCTTCCATCTCCATGCCTAAATGATCGAAATGAAAGAATAAACTAAAAGCTGCAAATAGATCACTCCTTATTAAATCGGCATTATTGAAAGAATTACAACGATTAAACATTTAAATTTTAATTTACTATAATTGATATCAAAATTATTATTGTTTAAAAAAAATATATTTGTGCTTTTCATTTATAAAAAAAAAGAAAGTATAGTTTTAGTTGAGTGGTAAACATCACGTTTTATATTTGCTATTTATCTGGAAATAGAAAAATTTTATTTAAACAGTATCTGAACCACACGCAATACTTTATAAATATTTCTTCTATTGAATCAATGGTATATCGAATTTAAATTATGAAAGAATATTTGTCAGTGCCATGGTTTCGATCATCACATTATTTATGACAAAACTGGTAATGCATTGTTCAAGTTATTTTTTGACTCTTTTCATTCCTAAATGGAATAAAAGAGTAGACTATATAAATTAGGTTTGTTCGTATGTCATCACGATAACAAACTTATTTATTTGATTTGAATAAAACTCATGTATGATAATAGGTCACACTCAGATTACATTAGAGAACTAAGCCTATTGAAAATGATTGATATCTGTTCAATATTATAGATATCAGTTCAATACGACTGATGATATTTTGCTTATTTTGGAGCAAAATAAGCAAAATATCATCAGTCGTATATCTCAATAATTATTATCCAGTCTGAATAAAGTATATACAATACATACAGTGCTTATTAGAGAGGAGCAAGAGGGGCGCTGGGATAGACTTAAAATCACCTAAAAAGCATCCCTCTGATTTTAGGGACCTAAAAAGCTCCTAAAATCAGAGAGGCGTTATGATTTTATGGGCTTTTTACCACTGCATATTTGTCAATTTTGTCATTTTAAACGTATACAAGCTTCTTTGAAATAAATAAATGTTATTTTTGAATAAATATTAAATACTTTTGTTTTTATTTTCTTGTCTACAGTTTTATTTTAAATTTTGAAAGGCCTCAAAAATATTAGTTGTTCCGAGTCTCATATTTTCTCTGAAAGACTCTCAGTACACAGTATTAGAACTCTTTGAGGAATCCATCAAAAAAATGAAAATGGACGATATTCGATAATACCATGCAGAATGATTATCAAACCGATATATTATGTAAATATTATCCAATTTCAATGAAAATTTCATATATTATTTAGAACTTCTTGAGCAGCAATGCACAAACTTGTTAACAGTAAGGGCCGCATGGATTCACCGTAACTTATAGGAGGGCCACCAAAAAAAATCACGAAAGTTATGTGTCATATCATGTTTATTAATTACATGCTACAAAGAAACGTAATCAAAATTGAACAAAAAATTGTTAAGAGGATACGTGTTATTGCACTGATTTAACAAATTTTTTTTTCCATGTTAGAT
>WUQG02055693.1:0-10155 GCA_011317285.2 Androctonus mauritanicus | reverse complement strand
TCACTTTATTTTATCATAAAATACATTTTAAAAATTAAATTTATAATGCAATGTATTTTGTATTATATTGTATTAATGAGCAAAATTATTAGCTTATTTTTCACTTATGTAGATCCTAATCCTATATCTCACTGTAAATATGGGTTCATTTTACGCCGGCTTTTGTAGGAACGGAACTGCGGTATAAACCGAGGGCTACCTTTATTTCTATTAATACTCAATTCTCATTGGTTAAGGTGATTTTTCATTTAAGGATCCTTAACTGATTATGAATATGATTCTAATTGGGAATTAATTTTACGACAATCATAACGAAGAAACGTTATGATGCTTTTCTTTATTTATAATATTAGTTGTGAATCCTATGAAGTGTGAATCCTTATTTAAGTATAAATGAATAAATGTATTTCTTACCTATGTTTGTTTATTGTCCAATAGAAGCGATAATAAACAGAAGAATGAACTTCACTAATAACAATATCAAGTCTTTAATAAATCACTAATTCACAAAAAACAGACGAGCTCTTGATTTATGTAACTTATGTCCCAAGAGCAAATGAGAAAATGTTGAACACCCAACTAAACATTACTCCGATACGTGATATATCATTATTACGTTGTGTTTCTTTGATTCAAAACTTCTTCAAATTTTGTTACATCGCTTATCTAAGTACGAGTGGTATTCGCGGTATTCATAGTCTGTTATAAAACTATCGGATTAATTGTACGGGTATACTTGGATTCAGAAATACTGTTGTAGTGTATAAATCTTGTTAAAAATCGTATCAAAAAAATTAAATATTTATTGCTGTCATAAAATAAAGCACCTCCTGCAGCAGTGTAGCTACAGTTTGAGCCACCCGAGACGATCTGTCAATTGTCACCATCGTTGATTGCCACCCTTCTTTGGGAAATACATAATACACATCAAACCTATTTAGATACAATTTGAAAGTTAAGTTTAAGAAAAGGTCATTTTATTTCTTTTATTTATAAATTAAAATACAAAATTAGAAATGTTATAATCACTCCTCCATCAATCCGTGCTACGTGGCTATAACATCTAACAACAGTATTTTGTTCGAACAAATTAGGGACCTCGGACAATTTTCAATGAGTCATATAATTTTTATAATTGTTCTCGGTATAGTTGATCCTTTTACTCTTCTTATTATTAAAAAAAGTGTTTAAAAATATTTTAATACCAAAAATGCCGCCCCAAAGTGCCGCCGGGGCGGACCGCCCTCCCGCCCCGCTCTAGCTGTGCCATTGGCTTCCTGGGTTGCAGGTCCCGAGGAGCCCGCTTCCATCGTTTGTGTGAAAATCCGCCACTGGTTATATGCATATCGCCATTGGTTATATGCATCCGCCATTGGTTATTTTATTGCGAGTTTCATGATATATAGGCCCTATATCTAAAATGTTTATAAATATTACTGCTAAATGTGAAAATAAAGTGAAAAATAATAATAATTACAAAAATTTATTACATCAACTTCATTATATCTTTGACATTCAGCAATTTTTTTCGGTCAAAACAGCAAACTTTTTAGAATAGATGGGTTTAGTTCGATCATTAGGACAAAATTTTTTCGTCTCAGACAGTCTATGGCTAGAATAAATACATCATAAATTGTTTATTTAAATCTAATCAATAGAATTTGAGAAAAAATGTAACTCACTTTAAATCTACGATATTCATAGGAATTACTTGTACGTATTCTACATATAACTTGGTACTTCGAAACCAATTTATTGGATTAAGTACAGAAGAAGAATCCTTCCAAACAAATCCTACGGTTTGCACCGAACCGATATTTTTATCAGTAGTTACTAAATAGTTGTAACGACTTCCAGGGTAGAATTTCACATTGCTAGAAATATTTACAATATTACTTAAATAATATTACAATTGTGATACAAAAGTTATATAACAAGTAATTTTACTTGCCTTTTAGTCAGTTTGGCATCTAAATCAGAAAATTTTCCATGCACTGCAATTTCTATATTTCCGGAGACTTCTTTGGCATCTTTATTTCGATTTAACTTCACGATAATTTGATAATGATAAACTGTAACGACAGAAAATAATGGGCTTTATCCAATTTCTCTTTTGGTTCTTCAAAAATATATTATATTATTTCTGAATGTTTATATTTACGGCAGTAGGGAATTCGTCCACTAGTCTTCATATATAACTTCAAATTCGTATGATTGAAATGTTTAGATTCGATGGCTCTAAGACCCATAATGGCGCATTGTCTACTATCGGGACCACACTCTGTGCATTTGCCTTCTAGAAATGCTTCCCAAGAAGCACATTTAAAGCCTACTGGAACACAACTTCCAAAATTAATTGAAGAAGTAAAGAAGTCCACTGCTCTTTGATGGTTGCAAGCAATGAACCGTCGAGCACCTAAGAAAATAAATTAGTATAAATAAGTGTAACTTAATTCATTCTTAAATTACTTATTCCATAATATTATATACACAAAATCAGATTTTTTCAATTACTTCTTTTATGTAATCAAATCATTAATTTCATGAAATACTGTACTATAAATCAAAAATTAATTTTGTGTATGTAAAAACAGCATGGTGGAATTTTAGTTCTCTGTCTAATCTTTAATTATTTACTTCAGGGAGGAGATTTTTGCTGAAGCAATGTAATTCCAAAATTATATTTTGTTGCCATTTCAAATTTTATTAATGGAGTAATAATACTTCTGTAAAATGTATTGATTTAACAATTTATGTTATTAATTAAAGTGAATTTGTATTTTCTGTTGAATTGCATCTCTCTTCAGGTGCAAAGGGAAAATATAATGTTTTATTTTAAAACTTATCAGGTTTCCCAGCGTTGCCCAAACATTTCTGGTAAATAATTTTCTCCATCTTGAATAAATGTACAAAAATATCAAATATTCTCATATTGACATCGTATAGCATTACGCGTGTGTCTTTTCACTCATTATTGCGTCATGATAAAGTCATATGTTTCATATTTTATGTCTTTATTATAATATAGTAGTGTTACACTTATATCATATTGGTCAAAGGGGCCAGGGAATTTCTGACATATAATTCAATTTATAAGTGTCAATTGATACATTATCATGACATTGGGCATCATAATTAGTTTATTAAAAATATATTAATTACAATTAGTAATTATAACATTCAAAAATTTGTCTGTTGGCTCCTTGTATCCAGTTGATACCATCCTGCGAAAAGACATCATAGCGAAATCGTATATCTGTGCTGTATTGTTGATTATAACGTCACTATATATTTATTAAAAAGGGAAGAAACGGAAAAACATTCAAATAATATTATTTTATTACAAAATAAAATATTATATACTGATTTCAAATACAAAATTGTTAAATTTATATAACCTATAAAAACAAACACATCGAGCATTGATGTATGGAGTCATGATTTTATTGTTATTTGTCGTTGTTAATATATTAACTTGTAAGATGTAAATTCGAGTTTGTGATTTCTCTAACGTTTTTATTTCAAAGCGTAAGAAGGTGAAGCAAACTTCCAAACATTTTCGTATAGATTTTCAATATAATTTTCGTTTTTAAATTAATGAACAATTATGTTGATAAAGAAAAAATTTAGAAATGGATATTTTGAATTTGGAATTTAAAATATTTTGTAAAATGACAAATTTTGAACCTATCAAAAACAAACTTATCTGTTAATATTTGATAATTTTTCAATATTATAAAACAATACCTTCTATGAGTCCATTTGTTATGATTGCTGTAAATTTACTCTTCAAACAACCAGGTTGACTTTGACCATTATTAGGAAAGAAGTCTACATGGCCCACTAACTGGCTCATACCTAAACCTGTATAATAAATAACAACAAATATGAAGATCTAATAATTTTAATTAATTATTATTATTTTTTATTTAGAATAACCACAGATTAATTTACTACAAACCCATCAACAAAATGCTCTTCGAATCTGTATGGATTACGTCTACGAATTCTGCATCCTTTTCATCCAAACGAACAGAAGGTGGAAGATACTGAAAATAGGGTTCTGCTGGATCTAAACCTGAATAAAAAAAAATTTATTTTTTAATTTAAGCTATTTAAATCTTGTTTTAAAACCTTTTAATATTTTATTCGAATTGCAAATACAAATATATGAAAAGCAAATTCTACTTAAAAGTAGAGCCAATATCATTTTCTCTTATTGCTAGTTCTAATAATCGCTAAGTTAAAAATAATTAAAAAAATTAATAACACAATTTTATTTTTAATTTTAAATATATTTCTGTATATAAAGCAATCGATATTCTATGTATTTTATCTCATCTAAAAGAGAATTTTTATTGTTTAGCATGCCATAAAGTAATTCTAGATTAAAATCCTAACCTGTAATGCGCCCTAAACCAGGTAATCTTTCTCCAGCGTATCCTGCTATATGAGATCCCAAACTGTGACCAATAATGTGAACATTACTTCTATTCAGACCGACTGTTTTCTGTTTGAAAATAAATTTTTTTAAAGTTGAATACATTATTATATACAATATAATAATAATAATAATAATATAAAAATTACCTCTAGAACTTGAACTAAGAATGCAATTTCTGCTCCAACCACTCTGGTATTAGCTGTAGCTTGAGTATATGGTAGCGAATTTCCTCCACTCCAATCTACTATGATTACATTGCACCTTTCTTTTAGCAACATTTCATCTTTTAAAGTCTAGTACAAATTAAATTGATAAAGAAAACACATAAATTCAAGATTAATACTTTAAATAGTGCATTCAAAGAACCCTAAAAATGAATTTACCTGTTGCCAAGGTCCAAATAAGTCATTGTCAATATAGCCATGCACAATGAATCTAGTAGGATATTCGGGTTTCAGCGGTGATGATGGAAATTCGTTTTTCCTATCTAAATTGAGAAAATAAGATTCTCTTGGATTTGTGTTTGTGTAAAGAAAAAATCTTGTGTTGATCAGCTCTCGATGTTGCGGCAAGAGATTTATAGGACGGCGTTTCAAATCGAAGAAATCCTTAGTTATTTCGAAACATTCTAATTCCCTCATACATATTTTAGATCCAACTGAAAAATGAACATAAGAAAATAAAAGTTGTTCATAAAATTCCATATAAACTATCTAGGCTGTATTTTTTAATGATTTTATCAGAATAAAGCACTTATATTGTGCTTTATTCTGACAAAATTCTGAATTCGTTTTTAACTATTTTTTTTTTTTAATTACTAATATTAAAATTTCACAAAACTCTGATTTAAAAAATAAAGGCTATGATTATGTTATTGTTATGCATTACGAAATTTTTATTTTGTTGATTTTCTTAACATAATAAACAATTTACTATCAATAACGAAAAATTTATTCATTATGCTATAATAGTTCCATGATTGGCACGTCTAGAACTAATTATAGAATTTTATTATAACAAATCGATTATCATAACTATCATGATCAAGATATGTTTAATTATTCTTCTCAATGCTTACGCATTGCATTATCACTACAGTTAACGACACACAATAGATCATTATTTAAGACTATCCACAGTTGATAACGGAATGAAAATGAATAAAATGTTAATAATTTTTTTTTTTTTTTAAATAGTGATGTGGGTAGATAATTTTGTGTATTCATTTCACTTTGTTTCTAATCAAATGTCTCAAGAATCAATAAAGCAAAACCTGCAATTAAAAAAAAAAACACTTATTAACAGAACTAACATGGCTACTAACTTTCAGCTCTTATGTAGTTGTTATGAGATGGCCCCCTTTCGAAATTCCAAAATATCAATACTGTGTTTTTAAACTATTCTTCTTGCATGAATTATAAAGAAAAACGAGACAAACGATTGCATTCATTTAAATAAATTTGTCATTTTTTCTCATGATGATCCTGTTTAATTACGGTAATATTTTTGACAGTTCGAAAGTTATCTTGGAATAATTAAATTTTAGAGGATCGTTGTCCTTTATTATTATTTATTTATACGTTTATTATTTTTAAAATTCTTACAGGATGGCAGTAGTATGAAATTTAAAAATTATTTTTAAAACATTTGTCACATATAAATGATGCTATGTTAATTAAAAATATTTTTTATAAAAGTGATTATTCATTCTCAAAAATTATGAATATGGAAAAATTTGCAATGTTAAAATTTTTAAATATTTTATATAATGAAAACTCGAATTGATATTAAAACAATCATTTGTTTTAATATTATTTTCAAATATCTTAAATAAGTAAAACGTTACGGTACTGGAGAAGTATATTGCTCAAGTATAAGTACCGATAAAATAGAACAAATAATTCTTTTATTTAAAAAAAATATTAAATAACTAATTACAGATTGATATTTTTCATTACGTACCACTGGCATATTGGACTTTATTTTTAGTTGAACTATAAAAGTTTCCTTTCACAACACACACACAAAAACTAACGATTAGCCATGTAAGAGACGTCATCTTGATTAAAACATCTAAGTAACAAGAATAGTGAAAATTTTCATCTGTTATTTTAACTAATCATCGATAAGAACGGATAAATTATCACAGTAACATCTGCAATATTTTTAACATTTTAATTTTTTTTAAAATATTTAAAAAATCCGAAAAAAGATAATATTCGTAGCTTTTAAAAAAAATTATCTTGAAATTCCAAGTAGGAAACTGAAATTAATGGTGTAGTTTTTAAATAATTATAAAAGATAATTATTTAAAAAGATAATTATTTAATTATATATCTGCTTTCAAAACATGCTTACACAGATAAACTTTCGTATTTATTCTTCCAGGGGTTCTTTTAAGGGATTTGGAACTTTTGTCTTAAATAAATTCGATAGATATATTGTAATTATATTGCTTTATATATTCCAATATTTAGTATTTTGTTATTATTAATAAATAATAATAAATTACTAAATATTTAAGATGCTAAAGTTACAAGTTTTTTTTATGCCCCTTTCCAATCAGGATGATTACTAAGAGGCGGGGCCAGTTCCAACCGCGGGATGCACTTACAACCATGGAGGGGAGCCGGATGGTCAAGAATACGGATCACAGGGCCGGCCCAGAACCCCGAAAAAATTTTTTAGGAAATGCCGGACCCGAAACGCGAACCCGAGTCTTCCTGCATAGCACGCTGACAGTGTTACCACTTGGCCATCCGGCCGCGCTAAAGTTACAAGTAATATTTAGGGCCTACCTATTATTTGTAAGTTAATTAAAATTGATTAATCGATCACATAATCTGTTTTCATTATTCGATTTTACATTATTTTTGAAAATTTAAAACAGGGACATACAAATAAAGGGTGCACTGAATCATGGATCGCTAAAAAATACAAATAAAGGATGCACTGAAATCCTGGTTCTGTGCTTCACAAGAACCACAATCTAGGCGTCCCAAAATTTGGAAAAAGTAAACTATATTTCACTATAAATTACTGTCCTGATATGAAAAACAAGCAGTTTCGAAATGAATTAAAATCGCCTACTTTTCGGATCTGTTCTTTATTGTGGAATGATTAAAATTAAAATATGTATAATCAAAATAATCTTCAATGTCACAAGCTGTATGTATGTAAAAAATTTTAGTTTATATCATTGACGATAGATGGCTGTATTGCTCAACTCTTAGCATAATCTGTTGTCAATAATATAAATTAGCATTTTCACAAAAATTAAATTCTATCCTGCACGATTAAAAACAATCCTATAGGATTAAATGATGCGGAATCGAGGTTTTCTTTAATGATAGGTATCATTTCATGAAAATCTGCTAATTAGTTCAAAACTTAATTTCATCACAACATTCAACAATTATTTTTTGTTAAAACTCCCAATGTTTTTCAGAATAAATGAGTTTGAAAGAACGTTAAGACAAAATTTCTTCGTCTCTCACAATCCTTTGATGCAAATAAACAAATAAATTATAAAAAAAAAGAATAGCTTGAGTTTTCTGGAACTTTTGTTTACTGTCAGTTTGCCAGCTTGGTTTTTGAAAACACTCGAATTTCAGCAATTCTACGTGACAATTTCTATTATTCGATTTAACACTTTTTTTAAAATTTAAAACTGTATAAAATCGGATTTTAAGTCGATATTCAAAAATCCAAATTATAAATTGATATTATCAAGTCTGGATTTATTGAAAATGATAAGTATTGTTTGATCATTTTCAATATTTCCGAACTTAATAATATCGATCGATATAGCTGATATACAAAAATAAAAGATTCAAATCCAAATCTGCTATGTTTCAAGAAATATCTCGCGTTAATATTATTCGATATGAATGGAATTTATATACAATATTAGATCCTCTAGCGTAGTGGTCTCCAAAGTAGGATGCGCATTTTTTGCTTGTCATAATACATGCTTATTGTATGAGTGTATGCTATTTTACTTTATTGATAGAGGGGTGAGCAATTTAAAAAAATTTGAGATCACAGCGGTCCTTAAACTTGCAGAGAAATCTGATCAACAATATACCGACCAAATTTATGAGTGATTAACTTATGATTGATCATAAGAAAAATTACAAATTATTCTGATAGTTTTTCCGTACCAAAATGATTGATCAATTACTTATCCCCAAAATAATTATTAATCCCTAATAATTATTTATTTATTTTTGGGATAAGTAGTTTGTCAATTATTCCCACAATCTTCTATAATTCCTCTGGATTTTAAGTGACTTTATTCACGTTTCCGAAAAGATAAATTTGATAAATTTGTCAAATTTATACTTGGTGAGTATAGATTACTTTTCACAACTGGTATCAAAAATCATGATAAAAAACTGAATGTTTAGTTAAAAATGTAGTTTTTATCAAGATTAAATATTAAAAATTTTTAACAAATACCTAATCCTTGTTTATGAATCCCATAATTTAACCTTAGCTAACTGTAATAAAATTTATAATATATATAATTTATAAATTTATGATTATAATTTATGACATCATATAAAGGCTTCAATAATCTGGATTAACACATATGAAAATATAGACTATTAAAATACGAGATATTAATTAATTAATTTTCAACCAAAACAAAACCCAGAAAGAGAATTTACGTTAATTTTAAAATGGCATAAAACTTTAAATTTTGAAACTTCATTGTTGAATTTTATTTGGTTCTTCAGTTTAATGATACTAAATAAATAAAGAAAAACAAACTTATAAAAATTTCTTTTTTTTTTTTATAAATTCATTAATTTTAATTTTTTATATTGATTTTTTAAATATTAGAATCATTATAAGCAGTTTATCTTCTACAAATAGTTTTAATTAATTAAAGAAGTTTTATTGTAAAATATAAGAATTTTTTTTTTTTTTTCAAAATTGTCATTAAAGATTTATTAAAAATTTTTCTATGGCGAAGATAGTGTTTCCAAATAAATTGACAAAGTTTCGGGATGTACGATAATTAAAATAGAATTAAAATATTTTTCTAAAATGTAAAATGAATTTCATCAAAATTTTGGTGTTAGATGATGTCGGAATGAATTAAATTCGTTACATTTGTATGTTTTAATTTTTAATTCATATATAATATGATTTATAAAATTTATTATAATTTAATTAAAAAATTAAATTTTTATATACATTATATTTAAATATTAGATATTTAATAAAGAAAATGTAAGTTTCGGAAAACAAATACTGTATACTGATTAACCCTGTTCAGCATACCTACTAGGCCTATATGCATTCCTTTTTAGCCCAAACAATAAATTTGAAATTATTATTATATATAATAATAATAATAATAATAATAATAATAATAATAATTTTAGAGCTTTAGAACGTGTCTGTAATTCGAACATGTTGGATTCTAATCTTGTATTTTTTCGTTGAAGATGGTTATTAAACTAACCGAAAGTACTCCGAATAAAGGATTATTATGCAACCAACTGCGTAAAATGCTTCAGTTTGTAGTATGTCAAGTATATATATGTTACCCAAAATACCAAAATCGCACAATGACCAAAAAAAAAAAACAGCCACAACGCGTTGTGGCCAGTTCCGAACGACCAAACATCGATCTTCAACATTATTTCGCTTCATGGTCATGGTAAAGCAACTACAACTCGTTATGAGCAACTCCTCCA
>WUQG02055682.1:0-10155 GCA_011317285.2 Androctonus mauritanicus | reverse complement strand
AGAAAGAAAGGTGTGTCTTTTGGTTCGTGTATGAGATGTGCGAGATGTTTGGCCAGTAAGTCATGAAGACAAGCAAAATGTTTGTACCAGAAATTCTGGATGCCATCTACACTAGGGGCTTTCCTGTTGTGTGTGTGTCTTATTGTGTTTGTGAGTTTTTCTGTGGTAATGGTGGTATAGGGCATTTCTGGTACATTTCATGTGCGTGTCTCCTCTTCTGTGATCTAGCTGGCTCTCTGGTTGTGTGTAATTGGCACTGCCTGCAGGACAGACTAGAAGATAGTGAGTGATTGTTGTGTTGATATTTCTCTGTTCTGTGCTTGTCTAGGGTCTTTAGTGTTTATGTTTCTGTAGAATATCTTTTCATTGTTTGTGAATAGTGTTGTCTTGTTTATGTACTAAACTGGTTTTGTATCATTTCAGGTGTTATGATTTTTCTGCAAGTTTCTGTTTTAGCATATCTATATATTCTTTAATGTGTGTATTGTGGTTTTCATGGCGTGTGTGTGTTTTTAGTTTTCTGAAAATCTTTCTAATTAGATTTCATAAGTTTTGTGGATATGTTGTTTTTTGTGTATTGAGTGAGTCTACCTAGTTCTGTTCTGATTTCATTTATTTGTTTTTAGAGTCATTTTTGCCAGGTAGGTTTTAAGTAGTGTCTTGTGTTTGTGCCCAGCTTATTTGGAAGTGTTATTATTATTATTATTCTCACTCATAATTTATCAACAAACATTCTGATGTGGATTCATTTAAATATCATTCATCGTGCTGGAAAATCAATGTCTAAACTAATTCTAGTTTAAAGACCAGATATTCCATATTAGATGGATACACTTGTCATATTTTCAATTCTTATAACTCATATGAAGTTTCATTACATTTTATTTAAAATTTTTTAGATATCTTTTTTTGTACTTTTTAACTTAACTTTTTGCTCTTCACCATATTATATGAATTTCAAAACAATTAAAAATCATAATTAATTAGATTTATTGTATTTTAAATCACCGATAATTAAAAATTTAAATTACAGAATTATATTTAAAACTCTAAATTTTCACAAGTATACACTGCTGTTTATTTACAATATACAAATATCAGCACTAAGGCAGGAGCTTAAGCTCCTGCCTTAGTGCTGATACTTGTGTATTATATTTAAAATATTGTTATTTATATTAAGAATTTACATACTTTTGAAATCTCATCTGCTGAATGATCTCTCAATAATTCAATTTTCATTACATCATTAAGAGTCTATAAAATATAAAAAAAATCATTTATTTATTTAATCTTGCATTATTTATTGTATTTACTTATTAAAATGATATTTCTATAGAATACTAAATATTATTTGCATTATAAATAAAAATTTCCTATTATTATTAAAATTACATGTAAATCACTTTGCTAATGTTACATAATTATCAAAATATGTATTATTGGTAATTATTGATACTATCAAATGAAAATTTTCATTAAAAATATGGGATATTGACACAAATTTAAAAAAATCTTTCTAAATATGAAAATTTATTATTTTTAATAAAATAAATAATAATGTGTATTAAGATGAATCACATGAAAATTGCTAATCATTTGTGTGTTTGATAGTACAAATTTATTTTATACATATTATTATTATAAATCATATTTTAAATTAATGATATATCATATATTATCATATTTTTTACATATAAATTATTTTGATAGGCAGCAAATAATAAAAAGTGATTTTAAAAACAATGGAGAATATTAGATCAAACTGAATTTTTAGTCCCACATTAGAGAAATTTCTGTTTCTAATATAAGACTTAAAACAAATAGATACTGCAAAAATAATACAAAACAAAGATACTACAACATATAAATTTTGATAGTATTAGAAAACTGTTATTTTTTAAAGCAGGAGTAAGCAATCATTTCAGACTTACAGGCCATTCTCTTAATTAAACTCATTATTTTTAATAAAAGGGACTGCAAGAGTTTAATTAATAGAAAACAGTGAGTGAAAAAAAGAAAATAGTGAGATTATAGCTAATCACTTACTTAGAAAATAGTGAGTGTAAGTTATCGATTTTTATTATATTAATCTTAAAAAATACAGAAATATTTAAAGTACAAGATATGAAATAAATATGAAAATGAAATTGAATGAAAAATTATCATGTAAAAACAAAATAATATAGTTTATGCATCACAATATGTAAAAAATATAAAACATATGAATATATGATAAATAATGAAATTAGAAGAAAAATTTTTTATATGTCCATGTTATAGTTTTATCCATTTTGATCAGTTATTTTTCTTGTAAGTCAGGGAATCTCTATATAAGTACAGATCTATGTATGTTGAATCTATATGAGTTGGAAACTGTCTATATTAATACTGCCACACTTTCTTTTAGAAGGGATTTTTCTCTCTTTTCTTATGCTTTCCTTTATCATTCTTACTTCATTTTTTTTTTTTCCCCATAGCTAAACCTTACGATACAGCCCATTTTTCCTTTTGTGTTATCTTTATATTAACATGATGGTATATAATCTATTTTCAGATTATATCTACTTATTGAATATAATGATTTTTATTATATAATTTAAAAGTGAATAAGATGAAGTAATTCACCTGTGTTGATTTTTTTTTTAATTTTTGCAATAAAACAGCTGTAAATAAAATTAAAAATGCTTAAATTATACAATACATTTAATTTTATATACAACTGTTTTATTACAAAAATTAAAAAAATCAATATGAAGTGAATGACAATTGAATGAAAAATCTTGGTTAAATGAGACTCAGTTAATCAGGACTCTACTGTATAGTCAATCAAATTTACCTTTGGTTTTGAATATGAAATATTAAAAGTTTCAGCTTTATTAGACTGTTTTACTCCTTTCATATCATTTCCATAACTTCCAACTTTTCGTACTGTTTCTTTCCTAGATTTTTCAATTCTACTTAAAAATTCCTCAGGTGAGGTTCTAAAAATAAAACAGATGTTTATATATATATGTGTATATATATATATACAGATACTTTATATTATTTAAAAAATGATGAATTTTTTTCAATAATATTTATTTTAAAAAATAAATATTATTTAAAAAAAATGAAGATGAATTTTAAAGTGAAATTCTACTTATTTTTAAATAAGTAGAATTTCACTTATTCATCAGATATAAAAATGAGAAAATAGGAAATGGAAAGTGTATATAAAATCCTTTAATAGATTTTATTTATGCTTAATTTCCCTAGTTATTATGTAATTAGAAAAATTAAGCATAAGCTAAACTTTTTGTTGAATGCTAAATAAAAAATAAAAGTTATTGTTTATGGATCACTAGGAAAAAATTTAATAAATTATTTATCAATAAAAATTCCATATATTCATCAGATATGTATAAAATATAATAAGCAAGTTTTCAGCTAAAATTTGTTTATTATGATTTAGAAATTTGTGAAATGCATTAACAGAATTGTATTTATACAACGAGTAGTAACACCCGGTAAGTGAATTAAATGTCAATGTGAGGTCTTTGCTGGATATTTATTTGTGAAACATCCTAGCAGATGGCTTGCATCAAATACTAGTGTAAAATGTTAGATGCTCATTTGAGAGAACCAACTGAGGAGGGCCATAGAAGGCTAAAAATGTTAACAGAGCTTATTATTAGTGTATGTACTATATATCTAATAATAAAACAATGTATTTTTCCTGCTTAAAATGATTGTGATTCCTTTTGTTATATATTATATACTTGTGAATGATATGTTGCATAATATGCATTTTAATATAGTCAATTTACTTTGTTCAAATTATATTTTATGTCTACTTTATTATATTCTAATAATTTTTTTGAATGTGCTTGCATTTACATCCTTTTTGAATTTTAACTTTAATTTGATGTTTTATACTTTATTTTATATATAACTAAAAAAATAATTTTAATATACTACAGAATCTCGATTTAATGGATTAATAAGAAGAAGGAATCAGAATTTGAAAAATATTATTTTCTGCAAATAATTATTTTCAAATTAAAATGAAAGTAATTTAAAATTATAAAAAAATTAAAAACATTTTATATATAATTTCATTAAAAAGAGAATCTTGCTTGCATTTTATTTTTATGCTTCAGTTTCACAATTAAATTGAAATCTAATAATGAAATATTTTATCAGATAATTTAATCATCTATGGATCCTTTCTTTAGTTTTTGTTATATGAATTCTAACTAATATTTGTCAGAATTTGAAAAATATTCAAATTCCCATTAATGACAAAAATATTTTAAAAATATGTTACAGTAAATTGTTCTTTTGCTCATTTAACAATTAAATATATATATAATTGCTAAAGTTGTAAATGGCTGATTTAAGAACACAAAATGCAACAAACAATAATTTAATAGAAGAGTATTGAAAGTGCTGCTAATACTATGGAAACAAAGAATACTCTTTCAAATTATAAAATTAAATTGTGGTATTCCATTAGGAAATTGTGTATTCTGGATAATTTAAGTGTAAAATAGATAAATGAAGCAGGCTGAATAAAGCAAAAACATTTTTTTTAAATAATTAAGGATAATTAAAGGTTTTTCTGCTTGAAGGCTATATTGATGCTAATAACTTAAAAATCTAAAGCAGAGGAACACTGTCTTAAAAGAAATTATATTTTCCTACTCATAAAATGCATTTATTTAAATAAGCATTCATAAATCATTAACTCACATTAACTTGCTAAACCTATAGAATAATATTGCATTTCTCTTGTATAACAAAATACAGTGTGTGTTAGGTCTTAAACTCCATAAGATAATAATGATATTCCTTCTATATAACAAAATGTCGCATATAACACTATCATCATCCACTGTTCTCAGTGGTAATTTCAAATGTTTATTGAATATCAAATAAAAATTTAATCAAAATATTTACTTGTTAAAACAAGATTCTACAATATTTAGTTTACTTTAGATCTATTAAACCATTACATGTATTTGTTTAATCTCTGTTTAAACAAAAAAAATATTCATTATCTGTTATTCTAAATGATATATTAAACAATAGTAAAGCTATAAACTGTATCTGTAAGTTTGCTATATATCAATAAGTTATATGTTAAAATTTGTATGTTTATACATATAGTCCTTATTTATGACAGAATTTTATTCAAACACTGCATTCGTAAGATAAAGCATAACACACAAGTTGGAAATGCCCAAAATTTATGGATGGCCAATTACCAACAATTGTTATTACACTCTGTCAAGTTTATATTACTATTCTCTGTTAAATTTTCATCTGTTATATCTATTTAATCTATTGTTAAATATTATTTCATTAAACTATATTAATTTATTGTAAGAGAAATTTAAATATTGTACCATTATGAAATTTTGTAAAAAGATAAATTTTGAGTTTAATAATAAACTTAAATAAAGAAAAATATTTTGAATTTATAATTAAACTAAATTAAAGAAAAAACTGTATAATGAATCAAGACTGAATCACTAATGATACAATCCTACTAATTGCATCATTGCAGCATGAAAAGCAAGCTCCCTTTATTTTTATTTAGTATTTAACATAAACATGAAATTTTATAATGGTGATAATTAGATTTTTTTTAGTGAACAGATATTGTCACTATCCAATCAGTGGTGATTATCATTCAAAGTTATAACAACTTTGTCACAGACAGTCCATCCCTATAGAGCAATCAGCCAGATTGTAAAAGACAGGATTGATAGGTAAGGCCCAGACTATATGAAAATTTCCAGATGGGACCCAAGAAATGAATTTTTCTTGGGTCCCATCTATTTTCTTTCTTTATAAAATATATCTAATTTTTTAAAAATTTTCTCCTTCTATAAAACAGCCTTATTGTTGTAAAACATAAACAATTTGAACATTAAATACAGTATTCAATATTGCTTTATTTCTTATGCTTCTCAGATCCTCTAGAGTGGAAAGCCAAAGCATTTCTACACAAACAATATGGCAATGATGATAGGTTTATTTCAAGAAACCTCAGATCTATGAAATTGAACTGTGTAATAAATATTTTACTCTTTAAATTATTTTAAACTTTCTCAATAATTTTTAGAAAGTTAGATATAAACTTTGCTTTCTCCTTACAGCAAATTCAATTATAAATTACTGAACTAACATTCAGAAATTTATAATCTATTTTGAAATAAGCAATGGATGAAAGTTTCCAAACTGAATATATAAATTCTCGAATTAAAGGAATCTCCTTGTGTAAAGAAATAAAAAAGTATCTTTATTTAAAAATTAAAGTATCAATAATAAAAATAAACAGCAATATTTATTTTTATTACTATAAATTATAACAGAAATATTTAATTATTTCTAAAATTTTATATTTATAACTGGGTATTATAAAAATATTACTTAACTGTTGTAATGCAGTTATTTTGTCAGCATATTTTTTATAAAATGGATTTTGTTTAACTGCATTAAATTCATCTGATTGTTGACAGAAATTTTTCTTTATCTGTTGTGCTATTGAATTTCTACAAAATAACCTGCAATACTTTTAAAAATGTGAAAAAAATTATACATCTGTAAAATAAAGTTAAAAATTAAATAATTTTTTAAATTATTATAAATAAATTTTACATTATACAATAATAAAACCTCATTAATTCAGACTATAATTTGAATAACCATATTTATTCAATGAACAATTTTATATTTATTTATAAAATATCAAAATGATTGAAGATGGATCATTTACATTTAATTGTATTCGTAAATATTAATATATATTGTATTAATTAAAAAACTATTATTTAAAAAAAGAAAATTATTTTTTGTTCTAAGTGATTTTTAATTTTTTTATGGAATTTATTTTTATTTATTTAATTGTATTTAATTGTTTTGATTGTTGACATTTGTATTTAATTCTTTAACACAATTACCATGTTAACTTTATGTATGGACAAATGAAAGCATTTCTAATCTTACTTATATAATATAGAAATATTTTTATTTAATAGGACTTACCAAAAAAGCCATTTCTTTTCCTGAATTTGAATACATAAATTTTGTAAAAATAAATTTATAAACTATTTTTTGATTAATTTGTCAGACTGATATTTATCATCAAAATCTCTGGAGTTTCAGCGAAGTAATCAATAATTTTATTAAACGTTACATCACATAAAAATAGCATTAATTAATAGCTCATATGTATTAATAAAATTTTCCAATATGCAACGTAAGAACCACATTCAGACATAAGAACTTAGTTTGATTTTGCCTAACAGTCAAGGCAAAATCAAACAAAGTTCTTATAATCAAATAATGAAAAAATTCTTATAAAATATAGGCCCAAAAATCTTGCACTTAAGAGAAATATGCAGAGTTCTATAGTAGTGCTTTTTAAAGATCATAAAGAAAGCGTGTTTAATTAATAATATAAATTTAAAAACAAAATTGGCATTGTCATTTAACACTTAAAAATTTTTCATTTTAACACTACAATGTCATTCTTGTTTTTAAATTTGCTTTATTAATTAAATATGTTTTCTTTAGGATCTTTGAAATTTTGAAAAAGCCTTATTTATAAAAAGATGAATATTTCTCTTAAATGGGGAGTTTTTGGATCTATGTTTATTAAGTACTTTATTATTTTGATATAAGAAATTCATGGTTTAATTTTGTCCCAATCATTAGGGGGAAACCATGCACTGTATATATTAAGCATTTTCCAAAATATATAGCTTTTTTTACTACCCTATATGCTAATTAAAAAGAGCAAATCAGTGATTCCATTATATCTTGTCCGAAAAAGAATCATGCATCTCGAAAATTGCACTTCCAGATATCTATTTATTTTAGAAAACTTATTCAGTTTACGAATGTCTGTCCAATTACACTATATATCAGTTTTTGAAGGAAGCCTGTTAACAAAATTGTACCATATAGAGGTAACTTTACCTCATCCTCTGATTATAAAGTAAAATCAGATTGCATGGCAAGACATTTCTGCCAATAATTCAAAAACGCAATACAACTAAGGTTACTAAAACACGACGAATATATGATTTTACCATTTACGAAATGCTGTTTTAAAGTTGCCGGCTATGTGCTCTTAAATGCAAAATTAAAAAAAAAAAGTAAACTATAATTAAACAAAATAAATGATTAAAACACCCAGAATTATTATAAATATTAAATAAATTACTTCTATACTATAATTTATGATAATTATGGATTAGAAGTTCTATTATATCTAATTATTTTCCAATCACAAGAATATTGCGAATCGGTGAAATGATTACATGATATGGCATTCGTTGCTTTTTAAATATCAGTTCTCAATCATTCACTGATTACCAAGCGATAGGGCCATTCCAGACCTTAAGATAGATTGATCATCCCTATGAAGAAATTCAGCTGGACTATATAGGCGGCGATGTATTCCTCATAAATTTTAAATATGTGAGACTCAGATTCGATTCCGGATCATATCGATTGAAAGCCGAATCGTTTTCATATAGTTAATCTGGCCGACTGATAGTTATGGGTTTGTTAATGTTCTCTCTTTCGTTTTATTTTACTTTCCAGCCAGATATTACAAAGCGACATGACTATTCCGTTTTCACCCATGGGCCGTACACAGGACGCATTTATCATAACGCACATTAGGTAAATGGGCCTCACTCTCTATTGGGCCTTATTTTAAAACCTTAATCCTCACAAACAAAAATATAAAAACAGCCCAGTTATAACTGCAAAATACTTATTTTTAAATATTAAATTTAGAATTGAAATTGAAATAGACTTGTCATTTTGGGGCCTCATAATGATGCTACGCCTAGTGTCTTCAAAAGTATAAATATGGCCGTACATTACCATGATTGGCGGCCCGTCCCATTCCACGATGAACTGTCATCAGGCGAATGGCAGAATTCAATATCTCGATCGAAATCCCTCCTGAAAAATCTGGAGATGTGGAACTTTGAATTGAATCAGGTAAATGACAAGTAAATCCTTACATATAATCGCAATACTGTAAATCTTAAAAATAATTGTACAAACAATATGAAAATTTTATAATCTGATTTGATCATTAAGAAATTAGAAAAAAAACTTTATTTGCGATAAGTCAGTGCTATAATAAATAAATGAAAAAAAAAACCATAAAGCAGCTTCTTTTTTTACGACATAATTGGGTTTCAAACAAGGTTTCAAATTGCCATTGTAATCGAAACTATAGTTTCCCATAACAGAACTTAAGACTTTAAACTATTTTGTTACAATGTGTGACAATTTGTTTTATATTCTAAAAGTAATATATTTAAAAATTCAGAAAATATATTTAAAAATTCATAACTATAAAAATTAAAACGGCACAAGTAAAAATGCAAATAAATAACTTCAAAATGAATGAATAGAGACGGAAGCATTCATTTCAATGACGTCTAGTTTCAGGTATTTTCATATTAGAGTTTTCGTCACTGGCCAAGTAGTTAGCACTGCTTGATTTATAAAATTAAATACTTATATTTTATTAAGTAATGCTTTATTATTATTGCTTCCAATGAGCATATTTTGATAAAGTTTCCATCATCGAGAGCACATCTTTTTTCACTACTTTGCTCGCACAACATTTTAACAAGGATTTAAATACTGTATTTTTGTTGTTGATTAATAATATACGGTGTTCACAGTGTTGTAGTCCGGTACTTTTCACGACGTATCGGTATAATTTGTTTTTGCATATTTTACGTCCTTTTTCAATCAGGGAGATTACTAATCGGCGGGGCCAATTCCAACCACGGGCTGCACCCACACCCCTGGAGGAGAGCCAGAGATGAAGGAGGGGGATCGCCGGGCTTGGCCCAGCATCCCAAAAATCTTTTCAGGAGTTACAAGACCCGGGACGCGAACCCATCTCTTCCTGCGTGGCACGCCGACAGCGTTACCACTCGGCTATCCGACTGCGATGCAATTTGTTAGAATACATCTGTTATAATATCATTGAGCTTAATTGAATAATTGCATGTAATTCATTTTATTAAATATTAAGTTCATAACTTCAAATTAAGATATTTTTGACGTTTTTTCTTTATTTTTAATGAGTCTTCAATCAACAATATAATATAGGCCTATGCATAGGGA
>WUQG02055671.1:0-10155 GCA_011317285.2 Androctonus mauritanicus | reverse complement strand
ATTTACTGATGATGGGTTTAAACCCGAAAGTACTTTAAATAAAAAAGTTTTTGGTTCAGCTTTAAAGCTTGTTTTTGTATTTTTATAATCCATTTAAATTTTTTAATACAGTTTTGCCTGGAATTTTGGCCTCTTTGATTCGATAATATAGTTGATTTTTGCCATTGCTTCCTCTTTTTTACTACTATTTAAAGACTCAAAGTTCATTTTTGCCACCTCTAGCTGTCTTTTCATCACATACAACTTTTTTTCACTTGAGAAACTTCTCCTTTTTATCTCTCTTTCCAGTTTAAAGTCTTGAATTGGAAGTCTAAATCTGTACACAGACATAGGATAGAATTTGTTCAGCTTACACACCTTCAGGAAGCCTTCTTCTAAATGGAAAATCTTCAAATTTATCTTAATAAAAACTTTGGCTGGCTCAGCCTTATTCACATAATACATGGTTCTTATGGTACATAATAAAGTACCAAGGTCATATCACAGCTTCCTATACACTCTATGAGCCAATCTTAATTCTTAACTGGTCTTATCATCTAATCTCCTACAAAAAAGTCATTTTAGATATAAGTGACAAATATAAAACACTTCGCTTCACTAATCATATAACCAAAAACTAAAGCACCATAAGCAAAGAAGGTTTTTATTGCGGTAAAATGTTGAGTTCTAAACCAGAGATACGGTACTGATGAGGGATTAACTGTACAGTCTGAAAACATTTTACCGTAATAAAAATCTTCTTTGCTTATGGTGCTTTAGTTTTTGGTTATATCATTTTAGATATTTTTACAGACAAGCATTAATCTATTGCACAGAACCATATGACCTTCAAAATGAATTGGAATACATTATTTCAGTAGGAATTATGATTATAAGAGATCCTTCTTGCAGAACATCCTAAATTCAGTAAAAGGAAGCCTAACCAAAACACAGATAAACCAGCATGATGCAGCTGACTTAAATGGAAGGATACTTACCTGTGTAATATAATTTGAAAAAGTTCAATTTCATAAAAATAGCAAAGAAACATAATAAAATCGACATTAGAAAAGGACTGACTATATTCAATCTTGTAAGAAATGACAAAAACCTTATAAAGGATGTACAGAGAAGTGGTGTTTATAAAATACCAGTAGAAAATGGCAGGATCAATCAAAAATCTGCATAAATAAATAGGCACAACTAAATGAATTCTAACACAAAATAGAAATACATAAAAAGGCTATATCTAAAGATAAAGTAACAACAGTTTTGTCAGCTAAAACATACTCTGATAACTTGCAAATAAGCTGGGACCAAGCAAGAATCATTAGGCAGTGAATATACCAAACTAAGCTACAACTTCAGAAACCCTAGAAATCATCACAAGGCAGAGAATGGAGAACATTCTAAATGAAAAGCTTGCCCAGCAGCTTTTCCCAATATGGTTGTATGCTATTGAAAATCTGCTGCCCACTCAGCATTAACTTTGGTTTTAATTTCCTGGCCATGTTTTTTCTAACTGTTCATATTAATTTTAATCTGTAATTTTAAATACAGTATTGTCCATTTTTTAAGTTTTATTTTCCATTATGACATTCTGTTCTATTTTTTGTAACCTGATGATGGCTATATGCTGAAAACATTTGTTAAATTTTAATAAATTGTTCTACACTGCAAAAAGTGTTTATTTTATAGATGGTTAACTAGTTTGATCAGTAGAAGCAGTATATAGTTTATTATGTTTAGTTATTCACTTGTTCTTTAATACAACTCTCATAATTTCCAGAAGAATCACAAACTTATGAATCTAGATGTCTTTTCACTCTTCAATTTAAAAAACACTGACTCAGAGGAACATTAAAATTTATAATGCATGACATTGTGTTTTATACCTACCAAAAACTGATCATTTTTACTAAACTTCATTTTATTATGCCTAGGAAGAATTTTTTTAATTGGAAAATTAGTTCATGTATTAATTTCATATTTTATTTCAAACTTCATGTTTATTGAAATATTATATCATCAGCAAACTAATTGAATTACAAGAGGTAAACTTATTTATTCTTACTGAATTTATTAAAGAATAAAATTGCAAGATCATTCTTTAATACGCATAAATACGTCAATGATATTATCAATGTTATGATAATATCCTTGACAGATTTATGTGACATCATCTATTTGTTATGTCAGAATCTTGTGACATCTTTAATTCAAACAAAATCATTTTTCCATATAAATTTATTAATTATAGTATTTGGAATTCATTGTTTTTTATATTCAACTTTAATGTAGATTAATCAGAGTATTATAAGCTATGACGTCGTCATCATTATAGCAACATGACATCATACTGTATTACATCATTGTGGCATCACAAATCAAATTAGTTTGATGTCATTCATTATTACATCATGATGTCATCATAGCCTAATACGATTAAATTTGGTCAAAAACAGACTATACATATGCCATCTATTGATTAAATTCTGTGAAATTTTTAGATTAATTGCAATTGTTTAATGAAAACTGTTATAGAAAAATCACTAAATAGGCCATTTATTTAAACTGGACAACTGCAGAGAATAATGCCAAGTTTGGCAGTTTAACTTCTATTGTTTAGGAGATTACTTGACACAAAAATACATATAAAAACAAACAATCAAAAATATATATAAAATTAATTCAAGTAATTGAATGTTAAAACTTAGTCATGTTGGTTTATTATTATAGATGTTCATTAATCAATATTGTTTTTTCAAGTTTTTGAAATTTGTAGTTGCATTCTTTAATTTTCAGTTCTATGAACAAACATTTTAGAATGCAATTTTGATAATAATCCAAAGGTGGACTGAAAATCTTTTAATAACCTATGCTATTCAAATTCATAGAATCGATATTATTTTTATTAAATTTCAAGAATCCAATTGTGAAAAGGTTAACTCTGACCTATCCTATTTATTATTTTTTTGTTATACATTTTTATTATTTATCGTTACATTCATTATTGTTTAACATATTATATTTTTGTTTAAGAGTTAACTTACTTTCACATTCTCCATCTTAATATTTGGTAATCACGTGTTTATGGAACGGACATCCGTCTTCTGAAGGAACTTTCTCAGTTTGCGATGTCATTTTCTCTAAATAATTTTACCACTGATTTGATATAAGAAAATAAGAATGATCTTTTATCAATGTTTTGTTCAGTTTACGATTAAATTGTAAAGAGGACGACACAAATTGACTTACTCCTGTAAACTAATAAATTTAAACTTGTTGCACGACTTATATAAATGAAGCAATGCAAGACCGTACATCACTTAGTAGAAAAGTCTAAGAATCCAATGACTCAGAGAGGTGTAGAGAGGTGTTGATTTCAAAGTGAAATTGGTTGAGTGACATTTGAATTCTTGTAAAGATCTACAATGGTTTGAAGTCTGTATTGGTTGTGGAGGTATTAGAATTTTAGTAGTCTTTAAGATTTATTTATTTGTGAATAATTTGATTTTGGATATTTGAATTTTGATTAAATAAGTTTTGTTGATTATTTGAAGTTGCTTTATTAAAGCTTTGATTACACTTTTGTAAGTAGTCTCTGAGTCTAATAAATTTATATTTTTATTGTTATTTAACTTGTTTTGAGAATTTATTCAATTCATTAGTGTAAGTTTCTAATGTAGTTTTTGCCAGTCTAGTTCTAATACTTGTTTGATACTTTTATAGTTGTAAGTTTCTGGTTGTTTATTGTGTTGGTTAGATGTTAAACTTAGATCATTGTTTGTTTTGAATTATATTAGGTTTAGAAAGTAGTAAACGACCTGAGCTCAGGCAGAACTCTGGATTTGCAGAGTCGTGTTAACCATTAGATTTAATTATAAGTACTATTATTGTTGTTATTGATATTCGATAGAATTAGCGACTTTGCAAATGATCTAATTCATAAAGATTTTTCATATGTTAAAAGAAAAGAATATCACTCCATTAATATTTAGTTGGTAAGTGGTTTTAATTTTTGCACATAATGCAATCATTAAAAAAGTGTAACTTGGTTTACTAATTTAAGCATATGCTATTGATTTTTTAGTTATGTGATGCAGATATCATCAACATTAATACTAAATTCTCTGGATCTGTTCACGATTCTTATATACGAAAAGCTTCCAAACTTGCCAAGTTTTTCTTGAGAAAAACATTGAGACATTGAATAATTCTTGATTAGTTGGTGAGTAATAGATTTTTATCATTGAACAACTAAATTCTTTTACATAGGAGAGCCACACTTTTCATTATAATGTAATTCTATACTTAAATTTATTGTTTAGCTAATACAATAATTTTATTAAATTTGGAAATACTTGATAAATCATGTCAAAAAAATTGTGATTAAAAAAAAATGCATTATCATTTCTTATAAACATAAAATCTACCTAAATGCAGTTTTGAATATTATAATCAAATAAACAATATTAGGAAATTAAATGCATTTTAAATTTCTTATTTGTATTAAATTTATGAATTGTGTGCAAAAATTTATGTAATTGATTTTTATAAATTTTTAGGTGATAGTGGTTATCCATTAGAGCCTTGGTTTCTGACACCAATATTGAACAATCAAATGAGGAATGTTACAATAATTACCATACAGCTAGAAGCATTATTATTGAAAGATGCAATAGTATTCTAAAAGGAAGGTTTAGATGTCTCCACAAACATCGTGTTCTAAATTATCATCCTGATATCGCTGCACTTATAATAAATACATGTGCTGTATTGCATAATATGTGCATAGAAAATACAATCTCATTTAATACTGTTGATGATGATTATAATTATACAAGTTCCATATCGTCTTCATTTGAAATTGAAAATGAGTCACAGCAATCATTATTAAATCAAGGGAAAAGAATACAAATGAAATTATTAAGAATGAATTTCTCAAATAACAAAAAAAAATTATTATACATGCTTATTATAAGTAGAATATTTGTTTTAACAAATCTTGTAATACTATTAAAATAATATTGACAATAAAGTTTTTAAATTGCCAATTACTTTTCTGTGTACTGAATTGTGAAATTACTTGCAATAAACACTTGCATATCAAAAAGCATATTTATTTATAAGAATTTATTTACACATATATATATACATATATATATATAGTTGTTAAATTGATATTTAATATTTTTTAAAATATAACTTAAAATATTCTGCAATATCTTGCAGAGCCTTTGCTTTTTTTCTTCAGCTTCTGCTGATTTTTTCCAATGCCACTGCCATTCTTTTTAATGCTTCCACTTTTTCATTTTCTGTTTCTTTTAGGATATTAGCTATTACTTTTTCACTAGTGTCTTTTCTTCTTCTTTTTCTATCTAAAAAGAACATTTTCAATATAGCTTAAGTATAATATTATTTAAAATTTATTTAAAAAATCAATTTTTAAATAATTTACTTACATGAAGTCACTATTTCTGCAGTTGGAAAATTTTCTGGGGCCCTAAAAGACGTAGCATTGACATTTCTTTCATGACACTCTAATGACACAACACTATAAACTGTAGTGGTTGGAATATCTTCAATATTTGATACTTCTTGTCCTGATATTGCCTATATCATATAATATAATGGCACCTATGTAACAGAATATAGTATAAAATAACAATATATAATAATAATTCTACCTGAATTCCTAATCCTGCTTCTTCTATACAGCTGTTTCCTTCAACATTAACCCAACCAATCATATTTAATAATTTTTCTTCTATTAAAGTTAATTTATATTCTGATTGGGGGCAACCACCAGTTTTACTTTGTTCTTTTTTAAATTTGCAATGCTTTTAACTTTACATTGCTCTTCCAGTCAACCCATGTCTATTGTTAAAATATACAGTAATGAATTAGTGTTGCAAAATGAATACAATAACTGTAAAAATGAAATTTAAAATATTTTAAGAATTGCACAGTTGTATGATACAGTGTATACTGAAATAATAATTTAATGTAAGAAAAAAAATACCATCAAAGATTTAAACAATAATAATGATAGCAATTTTAGAAAATATTAATTCATAAAAAATATTTAAAGCTTTTGGTAACAATATTTATTGAATATAAATAAAATTTCAAAAGTAATAGTACCTTTCGGCCATTTATCTGGATCTTTCTGAGGTCCCATGCCATCGGAATTTAATAATTCTGACAATTCATTCCAAAGTTCCTGTCTTTTGATATTAGAAGACGGATCAAATTTCCCCAAAATTAATTTCAGATTGTCTTCCATAAATTTAATCAAAATTTCAAATTGCCGACTTGTACAGCAATTACTTTTTTTAGTGGCCATTTCTGCATGTGTATTTCAAAATACATGGAAAAGAAAACAATTTAAATGACGTACTATTTAACCTTTATTTCTATTGAATATTAATAGATAGAGGTTGATAGCATAGAACCCAGATGCTTGTCTGCCAGACTTCATGGTCTATACTTACAAGTCGAGGGGTTCGTGCTACCAATAAGTGTTGTGATAGATAACTTGACATCGAAATTGCAACTAGTCAACAGTTGGGATTTGTTGGGGCTTGACAGCTTGTCAATTAGCTTAGCATAGAGCGCTAGGATTTTCTCATATTTTACTAAATTATCTATAAAAGTAAAGCAATAAATAAACAAATAAGTAAAAATGTTCTATATTTTAACAGAATTAACCAAAATTTTTGTATCATCAGCAAAATTTTTTCGATTTTGCAAATTTTACAGCTCATCATACTAAAATTCCATGTTTTACTTAAAATTTCAAAAATAAATTTATCTTACCCAAAATCAAAATATAATTACTAAAATATAATAGAACAGAAAGCAGATTTGATAAGATTCAATGACAAATAATCTAAATTCTACAAATACAATCCATTCACATTTTCTATCTTTAAAATGGAATTTAAAAATTTTGGTCTTTTCCAATGACCAAAATTTCTTTGGTCATTGGAAAAGACCAAAATTTCTTTGGTCATTGGAAAAGTTTAAGACCCATCATCAGAGCAATTTTCATCCAATATAGAAAAAAAACCATTCAGAGATAGCTGTACTGTATAACTCAGGATTGAATTTTTTTTAATTGTTTTTTATCATTTGTTGTTCCACTTCCTTGATGGGTCTGTATATCAATGGATGTCAATAGGTTAAATACAGGCATATCTCATTATAATGGTGGTTATGTTCACAGCCTTTTTTCATATGTTAATACATATAAAAATAAAAGCATATTTACATTATTATTCATTAAATGTGCAATAGTGCTAGATCTAAAAAAACTTAGTCAGATGGCCATTTGATAAAGCATTTGCTTACCACATTGAAGGCTGGGTTCTATTCCATTTTTCACATTTCCAATTTTTCAGCAGGTCTCTGATCCTCTCCCATCTCTATGTTAATTTTTGTTTTATATATCTATTCTAAGTATTATTTTTGATTAGTTGCAAAATAATTTTTCTTTTGAGATATAAAATAAAAACAGATAGATAAACAGATATATTAATGAAAAACAAACAGATAAATAAAATGTCTGTTTTTGTTAATTTTACTGTTATTAAGTGCTGAATTACTGATTTATATTACAGACATACCTTGCTTTACAGTGCATCACTAATATGATGTTTCTCAATTATATTCCATGTTTTTATTTTATAACCCAGAAGGAAAATTATCTGTAACTAATCACAAAAAATACTTAGAATAGATGTATAAAAAAAGTTAACACAGAGACTAGTGAGGACCAGGGACCACCTGAAAAACTGGAAATGAGAGACCTGAAATCAAACTCGGCTTCCAAAGTGATAAGCAAATGTTTTATCATGTGGCCATCTGACAAAGTTTTCTTAAACCTAGCACTATAGTGCACTTAATGAATAATAGTTTAAATATGCTTTTAGGCTTTTATGTGCATTAGGAAGAAAAGCTGTGAACATAACTACCATAATAATGAGATATGCCTGTATTTAAATAAAAATTTATCTAAATAATAACCAAGTCTGCTTTAAACCAAATTATCTACACTAATTTATGTAAATCAATAATTAGTTTCATTGATATTGAGTTGCATTGAAATCTTTTGATAACTTTATTTGATTAACATGAACAGCAAAAAACTATTGCTATATCACATATTTTAATTCTATCAAACTTTTTTTAATGCTTCAATATTATTTGAATTGCAAATTCTTTTTTATTGCATTAAAATTTACATAAATAAGGCTTTATTTTACAGTTTAAATATATTAAACAAATTTTAAAGTTAAAAGAAATTATTAAAACTTTTATATTTAGATTTTTTTTATTTATTAATATAAAAAAACTAACCTTCTTCAAGAGGACTTGGCGATGAAGTATATACATAAACAGTACTAATTGAATCTTCAGCCTCTTCTGAAAAATTTGTATCTCCATTGCTATTATCATCAGTCAGTTCAACTACTTTTCTCATATCTGTAGTGTTTTGTATTTCAGCATAATCAATGTAAGATTTTTTATTTGCTTCTTCATTATTCTAAATCAAAAAGTTGTTTTTTAATTAGAAAATTTTTAGAAAAATATTTGTTTAATAGTTAAAGAAAATTAAAATATTTAATATTTAAACAAACACCAAAAATCAAATAAATTAACATAGCTAAATAAATAGAGAAAAGAGCACTATTACAGCATTGTAGAGTGAGACAATCTATTGCTCTACTAATGCTTTGTAATAGCATGTAACATGTTTTAACAAACTGTATTAACCAAAAATGCTATTAAGAATAACTTAATAGCATTTTTGGTTAATACAATTAATTATCATCAGCTCACATAACATCAATACAGGAATAAAGATAATACATATAAAAGAGTAAAACATTTGTTGTAAGGATTATTTTGAATTTATAATCTTTAGAACAAATGTTCTATTCTTTAATATCTTTAATGTTCTATTTATACGAACATTAATATCTATTTATTTTAATGAATATGAATATCTTTAATGTTCTATTTTATAATTCACAAGCATTAAGGTAGCAGATCTGCTACTTTGATATTTATATCTATATAATTACAATAGATGACAAAAATTATCCTAATAGAATGGCACTGACTGCAGTAGAAAGGATGAAAAGACAAAGAGAGAAATTAAAACAAGAGGGGAATATGACACGTACAAATTAAAATATAAACAAGAATAAAAAAAAATTGTGAAAAGAAAATAAGTGTCTTGAAGAAACTTTCGAAGAAAAAGCAACACGTTTTGATAATTGAAGCGAGAAGGAAAGTTACAGAGAGAGTAGCAAAGTGTAGGAAAATGAAAGAAATTAAAAACACCAAATTCAGTGCATTTGCAAGATGTCCTCCTTATAAAAATTCGTCATCTCTGGGAAAAGCTATACATTGTATATAATAATTCATCCTACTATTAGTAATATACGAAATTAATGACAGCACGAAAGTAGGAAAGAAACGTTGAATGATTGGGCGTGCTTTACTTACGTACTTCCTACTTTCGTGCTGTCATTAATTTCGCTATACATTGTGTTAAATATCATTATCAAGTTCTAAGAAAACAGCCCTAAAAGCAAGTAATTTATGTTAAACATTTTATTTTGAACAAAATAAATGTTTAACATAAATTACTTGCTTTTAGGGCTGTTTTCTTAAAACTTGATGAGAATAGCAAGTAAGAATAGGATAGTATTAGATATCATTGTGTTGCTGTTATGTGAGAGTGCTGTTGACAAAGAGGGATATGTTAAAATTATGTACCTAAGATGCAAGGTAGCAGTCACTATCTCTTTAAAGTCAAAAAGACATATATATCTTATGTAGATTATAAGCAAATTTTACAAATTTTGCCAAGTCCAGTCATAGTGATAAAAGATAACACAGTATATTATAAATTTAATTCACAGATACATTTGTATGAGAAACTTAAGGACAGCCATTATTAATTGTTACCATAATTTGTTCTTGATTTGCATACAAACTTGAAAATATTCACATATATAATAATATAAAAGTACAATAATATTTACAGTTCAAAGAACAGCACTATAAGCAGTGTAAAAACGTAAACTTTAATAGGCATTAAAAACGTTTTCGGTACTAGTAGTACCATCTTCAGTTACAATAAAAATAATTAGAACAAAA
>WUQG02055660.1:0-10156 GCA_011317285.2 Androctonus mauritanicus | reverse complement strand
TTTTAAAGAACTTGATGACTGTAGTAGAATTCACTGAAAATAGGAGAGTTGTTCAAAATTTTTAAATAGTTTTTTAGTGCCATCTGTTTAAAAATATGTATTAATTTATTGTTGCAAATGCATTAATATATAAATTTAACTCTTTTGCTACCAGCTTATTTTTTGAAATTAGAGCTAATTAATATGCAAAAAAAATATAAAAATTAAATTTTAAACTCTAATTTTTATCAAAAATCTTTTTGAAATTTTCAGGATTTATTGTATTTTTTGCTTTTTCTAATAATGTAAGCATTTTTTGGAATTTTATTTTTTTCACAACTTTTCATTCCATATGAGATCAATGAAAACATGAACTTTTTTTATATGAAATCTTAGCCACATAATGAAATAGTTAATATTTTTAGTTAATAGTTTATAAAAACAGAGTTATATATCTTTAGTTGAATAAAAGTACATTAATATAATTATTAAAAAAATTATGCAAATTCTTTGAAATATTGCCATTTTTATTAATATTTCATATTTATTAACTTGTTCTTACTTCATTCACACAATTTTTAGCAGTATTTTTTATAAATTTTTTAGTTTATATCAAAAATCCTAATACATATGAAAATGTTCTCATCTCATACTTAAACAGCTATAATGTATTTTGTGTTGCTCTAATTGAACTGCAGATGGTTTATTGTAGAAATCCACCTAATATTACATGCTGCAGAATAACATAGACTTGGCTGCAATTTCCCAGGAAGCAAGTAACTGCTGTAAAGCAATAAGTGCCATGCCAATTTAAATGGTCACAGGTTATTTTCATTTTGTTTTCTGTGATTTTCACCTAAATATTGATGAAATTGAAATAATAAATGAATGAATAAGATATATATTAGTTTATTTTATAGAATTAACTAATACTTCCCCTTTATCTACAATATTTTATTCAATTTTTAGCATTTTATTACTCATTCATTATATGAAAAATTCGATTTTTACTTAAAATTTCAAAAATATCATTTATCTTACTCCTAAAATCAAAATAAGTTTGATGTATTAGACTATAAAATTGACAAAATGGGATCAAAAAAAAAATCCAAATTTTATCAAGCTATTCAATTATAAACAATATTTATTTACACATAATTTAAAAAAAAATCCATACTTACTTATAATTGTGTTCTATTTACTTCTATGTTAGCCTGATGATGACAACAGAAAGTTGTTGAAAATGTTTACCTTTAATAAATTAAATATTACCATTTGACTGCTGGAAGTGCTTGAGTATTATTATATATTTAAAAAAATATTTTAGGAATTCAAAAAAACTTTAGAAACTGATGTTAAAAGGTGTATTTCAACAAATATACACAAAAAATCAATTTGCACAAACTGGATTAATAAAATCAGTATTATATTTTTTAACTTATTTTTTTTTATTGTTTTTTTTGTTTCATTTCTTTGATGTCTATGTCAATGGCAGTGAATAAATAAAAATTTAATCTTTAAAATTCGTTTTTATGATGGGTTATTAAACTATTTTATAAATATAAAATCACCATATATAATCATAAGAATTTATATATTTTATAAATTATTTTGTAGAATTATCTAATAGTATTTTTATTACTAAACCAATGATAATTATTGCAAACAGGCTTATATGTTAGAATAATTAATACTAATTTACTTAAACTAAAGTACTTTAGTAGGTCAGAAATTAAAAACTTTTCTGTAAAAATAATCTTAAAATTCTTAGTTTAACTAAAATTGATTAAGATCCAGAACATTTGTTTAAAAATAGCTTCTGGTGTGTTAAATGTTTAGTTTAAATAAATTAATGTTAACAAACAAATATGGAATTATGGATAGAATAAAGGATAAATCCTGTAATTGGCCATTTCTCAGTAGTAGATGTATATATTGTCAATAGGTTCTAAAATAGCATATTAGCTTAAGGCAGCAACAGTTGTATTAATAAGCAGATATTTTTATTTTTGTCATTTTGATGGGTAAATTTATCATTAATTCAAAACACATTTGGTTTGATTATTGATTTTTCTTTTCAAAATGTCTATTTGTATTTTGTAGATAATTCAAAAAATGAAAATAAATACCTGTTTAAATCTGTTTAGTTTAATAAGTTTAAACAGGTATTATTTATTTTCCTTTAAATATTACCTGTTTAAACTTAATTTAGATTTTATTTTAGTTTAATATCTGTTAAATATCAAAGAATATTTTAATCTTTGATATTTTAAGTCTTATAAATAATCTGAAATAAATATATGCTTTCTTAGATAAAGTTTCTAGAAAAAAATATCAAGAGAGAGAGATCTGTTTGTTTGGGCCAAAAGATGTGCGTGCTCCTCTGCCTGGAAATATTGGAGTAATAACTTCAACTTTATTTGAAAATAATGTAAGTATTTATTGAAAATATTTTTTCAGAGCATTGCATGATTCAATGAGAATTAATAAAATTTCAATTTTTCTGTCCTAATATAAATATTGTATGGCTAATCATGATTACTTAACCATTGATATTATTTACATTGAAATCTTAATATGCAATAATGCCAGCACAATAAGTTAGTTCAATATACTGATATTTATTAAATTGAATTTAAATTATGTACATGATAATAAAATCCATTAATCTTCTATGTGCTAGCAATTAATAAAATTAAGCCCAAATATATCCAAAAAATTAATTAGCATGTTAAATTAATATTAGCATATTAATTTGTTTTGAATTCTTTTGAAATTTTTACAATTTATTATATTTTTTTATTTTCTTTCTAACATAAGTATTTTTATTTAAATTTTTTGGAAGTTTTCATTATATAATATGAGATTGTCAAAAAAAAAAAAAATTTTTTTATGTGAAGATTTAGCCATCCAATGAAATAATTGCTATCTTTGGATAGTGGCTGGTCTTCTGAAATAAAGCAAGCCATAAACAAAGAAAAATAGACCATATTATTTAAAAAAAATCAATAAAAACCAATTAATATACAAATTTTGATTGATGAATATTAATAGATATTTCATATAATATCAATATTTACATAAGTTATTGAAATACTGCCATTTATTATTAATTTTTGTTTTCTCATAATTTCAATAATTGAGGAGTTATATGGAATAAGGTACTAAAGTACTTTAGGTATGGTTTTTCGCAAACTGTTTGTTTGCACAGCTTACGTATCTGGCTTTATGGAAAAATGTATTCTGTATCATTCCACCAAAAACAAAGTTAAAAATATTTTATCTCAAGTCGTACCTAAAAGGTATTATTTCCAGCAAGGTAGCACCCATGCAAGTAGTATAATACACGAGGATAGCATATTACAATTGTTTTTCTTGAAAAGCAAACTCGTGCTCAAAAACAACAAACAACTGAAACACTAAATGCTGCTGAACCCCTGGTTGCTACTGAAAGTGCTACAAGTGACAGTGATATGAGTGATGAATTTTGAAATTTAATTTTATGGAATAATGTACTTAAGTGATGGTAATATGATTTATGGAATAATGTACCCCAGTGTTATGTGTACATTCAGTTTTATGGAAGAACGTACCTATTTGCAGAAATAAAGTTAGTTTTCCCAGAAATATCTTAATATTTCTTTGTAGATATTTTATTATCTTTAAAATATTGTAATTAGCTACTGATTGCATAACAACTTATGATTATTTTATATTATACGCAAATATGTTTTTTTTTTTTTTTTTTTTTTAAACTTTTTGGCATTTTTCAGTTTAAGGATCTTATTCCATATAACTCCTCAATTTTTAATTTAATATTTTATGAATTTTTGAATTTGTATCAAAAACCTAATGTAAACAAAAAAAAAAAAAGAATCCCTGATACATACAGCTATAATATTCTGTGTTTTGCTTTTATTGGACACCTGATGGTTGACTCTTACTCTACTTCCAATACCACAGTTTCCAGAAAGTAATATGCTTAGTAGGAAAAGTAGAAAAAAGTGGTGACAATAAAACAGTAAAGTGCTATACTTTTTTTAATGGTGGATCTTTGTTTATATTAGTATTTTCTTGTTTTTTCCAAAAATACAATGAAAATGAAATAAAAAATCAACAATTAATAAAAAATATTGTCTATTTTAATAGAATTTAAGCAAAATTTTGGAATTATCTGTAATATTTTATAATTCATACTATAAAAAATTAACTTTTACAAAAAAATTTGGGTAATTAACATTTTTCAGAATATAATCAGAACAACATAAACACAGTAATCTAGAATGTAGAGAAAGAAGGGAAGAAGAAAATGAATTTTCCAAAAAATATTCAATTAAATAAATTTTTCATAAAGGCCATTTAAAATAAGAAATTTCAGCTAGGAAACATTTAGGATTATCATCAGAAACTCATTATGATCCTTTTTTGAAAATCCTAAACACAACTGCAATAAATCAATTAAGATCAGTAAAATTGCAGTTCTAATTTCTGTTTTTGTTCCTGCCACATGTAAAAGCCATCAGTGACATGCAACAAGTTAAAGAATCTTGTCTTAAAATCATTTTAGTTCAGAATTTTGAATAAAAATGCTTTCTTCTTTCATATTTTTTTATTTCAGAGTAATTAGATATTTTTATTTTAAAATAAAATTGCCATAATTTTTTGCTGTTTATTGGAGGTTCAAAAAACCATCATACCATTATATATAAGTTAACCACTTGACTTCAGAGTTTAAAAATTGATAAAATTGGAATTCATATAAGCTGATTTCCAACTTTCAAGTATTAGAACAAATATGACATTTAGTGAAATAAATGAAAAAATTTCTTTTATAATTTTAAAAATTTTCCAAATCAGTTCACTATCGAAATAAATTTGGTCATTTCGACAAAATTCCAGATTTATACCATTGAAACATCACAATGTGACAGAGAACTGGATATAGATTGGGATGCAATCATGTCACATCATGTCTAGTTACATTTCTGCAATATAATTTCATTGAAATCTTTGCTCGACAGAAATATTAAAGAAGTATTAAAAATTTGTTATTTCTGAATCTTGATAAAATTATTTAAAAAATTCAGAATCAAGCATTATACTGGTAAAAAAAAAAAAAAAAAAAAAACTTTCCTGCCACTTTAGTGCTTGATTTTGAATTTTTCTTATGTGGTAAGTGGAATTTTAAGTTTTAAATGTTTAGTAAAGTTTAAATGCTAAAAAAAAAAATCAAAACATACAGCATAAATTTTGTTACTACTAATAGGAATGGAAAGCCAACTAATGCATACATAATTATCAGAAACACAAATCAGATGTCCAAAATCAGTTATAAAATAATCATTATGCATTTTCTAAATGATTGGAACTATCAGAAAATGTACTGCAGAAGATAAGATTTTAATTGCTGTGTTATTGATATTATCATCAATGACTTACCCTTTTTGCTGAATTTCATAAGAATGCAATACATAGTTTTGATGTACCCTCTTAATATATCCTGAACTATAGAGTTGTTTGGAAAATAATTGTTTTTTCATGAAAATGAATGACAATTTTTTATAGTATATAAATATTTTATTCAATTATATGTTGATCATTTTGGTTCAACATATTTTGCCATTTTTCTGGTAGTAGCATGATTCCATGCTCATAGAACTTTTGATCTTTGTTTGTTTGCAAAAAACTGAACAAAGTGATTTTTGACATCCTCATTTGAACTAAATGTCTTGCTGTTTAAAGAATTTTGTAAAGACCGGAACAAGTAATAATCGGAGGGTGCCAGATCTGATGAATATGGTGGGTGTGGTAACACATCCCATCCAAGCTGAAACAGCTTCTGGCGAGTCATCAAATTTGTGTGAGGTCAGGTGTTATCATGGTGAAACACTACACCTTTTCTGTTTGATGGAATCACTCGATTTGTCCATTGGTAGCAGTACACTTATGAATTAATTGTGGAATTGTTTGGTAGAAGTTCAAAAAATATAATTCCCTTGAAATTTCACTAAATGGAGAGCATCAGTTTTTTTACAAATATCTGCTTTCATAATGCTTTGAGCCAGTTCATCTCTTCTGTTCCACGATCTCTTGCATTTGATATTGTTGTAAACAATCCGTTTTTCATTGCCAGTTATGATTCGCTTCAGAAATGGATTGTTTTCTTGATGTATGAGCAGCAAATCACAGATGTTAATGTGATGGGGCAAATCTCTTTTTTTGAGAACATGTGGAACCCAAATATCAAGCTTTGAAATGAAACCAAATCATTTCATATGGTCATGAACGGTCAAATTTGACAAATTCAATTCATAGCAATTTCTCATGTTATTTGGCAGTTTGCTTCAACCAATGCCTTTATTTTGTCTTCATTAGCTTCAATTGGCCTTCCAGGATGTAGTGCATCTTTAATATGCACCACATCCTGGAAGCATATTAAGTATGTGTTTGCACAGATATGTAAACAGCCAGTTTTGGCATTGGCTTTCTGTTAACACATCTTTTCCATACACTTCACATAACTTTTTTCTTGCTTGAACAGCATTCTTATCTTTTCAGTATTAAAAAAGCAAAATATGCCAAAAATGCTCCTTTCTGTTTTCCATTTTTGATATGACACCAAAAAAAAAAACAATTGCACAGAATCAAAAAAGTTTTTTATAAATAAACCTTGAAATGTCAGCTGTCAAAATGTATAATGATAGCATGGCTTAGAATGAAATTGGCAGGTTAAAAATACAACTAATGCCACTTGTGAGGGGAAAAAATGAAATTACTTTCCAAACAACCCTAGATTTGCAGAATTTTTATAAAATTCTGCAAGAAAATCAAGTCATTGAAGATAATGACAGAGAGAGGATTTAATTGATGTATCACATCAATTAAAATCCTTATCTCTGTCATTAAAAAATGAGACATACAAAGCTTCAAATGTTTATTTCTAATAACTTTTCAACCATTTAATTGAATTTTATAACATTAGCAAAGTAAATTACACAATTAAAGCAAACTTTGCATGTGAGTAAGAGAAATTGATGTCACAGGCACTGATAACATTCTGGGAGGTCATGTTTGTGAGACCATGATGTCATCCATTCTTAATACTTTGCAATATCAACAATAGTCAGAACAACATGCTGAAGGATTTAAACACATATTTTAAATTATGATTCTAAAATGCCCCATCTTTTGAGCCATTTTGATCCAGAATACTCTATGCTACCCAAGGAGAAAATCATCCTGCAAAGTTTGGGCCTGATAGATCAAAAAGTATGGGAATCTAAGTAGAACAAATAGAATGATCTGAATGTGCCTCATTCTTTGGAGAGATTTTGATTTGAGTATTTTATGTTAACTGCAGGATCATGGGAAGTCATCCTGCAAAGTTTGGTTCTGATAGGTCAAATGGTGTGGGACCAATGCAGAACAGACAAACAAAGAATAACCCCAATGTGCCCCATCTCCTGGAGTGATTTTGATTTTGGATATTTTATGTTCTCATGGCCCTGCAGATAACAGATAAGTTACCCTATAATCCTATATTGTCCAATAGATCAAATGATATGGGAGCCTATGTAGAACAGATAGACAAACATTGCATTTTATATATATATAGAACATTATAACACTGCTGTGCTGTATTTTGAAATTCTTTAGAAGTTCATTCAAATTCAAGATGATATAGTCACACTAGTAGGAAAACATTGGATGATATCACAAAACAAGGTTTGATGAATGATGCCATAATGACATTACAATGCATAACATTATCCTGACATATATTAATTAAATCAACATTAAAATTGGACACAAAAATTCAATGGATTCAAAGTTTTGTAATAAATGAATTGTTGTATTTTGTTAACTTATAAGATTTTGAAATGTAAAAAATGTGCTTTAGTTTTGAAATGGTAAATTAAGAAAAAAGTTAATTATTTCTTAGTACAATAGAAATTTAAAAATTCAATAAAAATAAAACCCAAATCAATACAGAAAAATATAGGATTATTAATTTTACTGTTTAGTATTATTCAATTTCATTATTGACATGATCATTATTTTCACTATGATCATAATAATTGATTAGAACTCAAATATAACTGGAATTCATTTGTTATTCCGACAATTGCCTAGTAATTATTGAAAAGTGTACTTGACTGTTCATTATAATATCTATTTTAATAATGTAAACTATCTGCTTTTGTCTAGTGCTAGAGCTAGATATTTTGTCACATGAAGCAATACTAGAAAATGACACCCCCCTCTCCACTCAAGCACATTAATACATAAACATATCTAATAATGTAAAACTGAGAATGTAATGACGTCAAATACGTAGTCACTAAGAAACATACGAAAAACTTGGGTGGATTGAGAAATAGTAAACCTACACTGGGATTATATATATTGCTTTTAATGAAAATAAAGTGATATCTATGTTAAAAACAATAATAATAAATAAAGCATATTTGTGATTGATATCCTGATTGCAGTATGCCAATGTGATAAAATGTGAGTGAAACATAAATTTTTATTTTGTTTAGACAGACTGCCATTCAATCATATAAATAACAATTTAATCTGCATCAGTTTCTCTCTCCCTTGATAAGTGTTATCTGTTAGAAAAATACACCGTTATGATTTTGTAGACTGACTCTATAGTACAAAATATTGTCAAGATAATGCAATTGCACACACAAGCTTAATTGTAACTGCATTTTTGTGTCTCCTCATAATTTTTATTGTAGGCAACTGCCTTGTTCACCTTACCCTAGATCTGGCATGGTTTTATCACTTGCCAATGTTTTAATTTCGCATGTTACATTATCACTTTCATATTATAAGATGCAGAGTGATTTTAAAAAATATAAGGAGAAAAGTGTGACTTTTAAGCTGAAAATATGATATATAATAAAATGATACTTCTATATGGTTCATTTTGCAAGTTATCCATTATTGACAATTGAGAATTTATATTCTCAATTATTTATAAAGTTATAAATTTGACAATTTATAGATTTGTAAATTGGATCTGTAATACCCAATATATGGATATTTATTATTGTTATCCATAAATGTTTCAAAAGACCAGACAGGGCATTAAATTATTGGGCACTATACAAATAAACTTAAAATGTATACAATCTTTTTAATGGTTAAATATGATAGACACCTCTATCATCAGTTAATATTAAATAGAAAGATAGTAATCCTTGATATTTATGATCAACAATTTGTCCATTTTCATTAGCAATATGGAATGATTATTTTGCACTGATTTCAGTTTGCTCCTCTGGCTTTTGCATGCTTGCTAATTAGCTTTTCACTTCCATCAATTGCAGCAAAATTTCCATTGTGCATTTTTTTTTTTTTCCTCATTTAAACTTTAAATAATTTTGTTGAGCTTCAGAAATAATAGTAAAAAAATATTAAGCATATCTATTTTATACCAAAAAACACTTCAATCAAATTAAGTTGTTGGGAAACATTATTGGATGCATTGCAATATAATAATATTTTGCTTCCTGTCCAGTTTTTTTGTTTTATTATAACAATTTATTGCTCTAAGCATGATAGTTCATCTAAATTTTCATTTTTTCTGATAATGAATTGGATTTATAAAATTCTTGAATATATGTAACTGTTTTTATACTGCCAATAAGACTTATAAGAAATATAATAAGAAATGATAAAGATAAATACGACCGTAACAGTTTGCCAGGGGTATACGAGATACCAGCAGTGGATAATGATCGGAATGAGAACATTAAGTACATAGGCTACACAGCAAGGTCGTTAAATAAGAGAATAAAAGAACATAAGAAGGATATAGACAAGTTGGCACCTACAACAGCACTGGCCCAAAGAGCCATAATTAGTGATATTACAGTAAAGTGGGAGGATGCAAAACTTGTGAAGAAACAGGAGGACCCGAAAAAGGAAAGGATAGTGGAGTCAATTAGGATATATAATAATAAAAACTCAACATCAAAGACCATTAACAAACTGGACCCAGCCTCGGTTAGCAATGCTTGGAAGTTGTGTATACCTACCAGATAATCAGATGTAATTTATGTTGGTATATCCTGTAATTTAGTTGGGATGGATTTATATTTTATTTTATTTTTGGGGAATTCGTTTAGTTCGGATAATATTTATATATACTTATTTCAATATA
>WUQG02055649.1:0-10156 GCA_011317285.2 Androctonus mauritanicus | reverse complement strand
TAATGTAAGTCAAAAATTACATAAGTTGGGTTACCTACAGATCCTCAAATCTAATTTCAGGTACATATGCATTAGGTTCTTAAGTGGTTCTTTATCACCAAGAAAACAACAAGTTATAAAAGTTTATAATATGTGGTTGTAATTAAAGACTCTTAATCAACAAGTCAGTAAATAAAATATATATATATATATGCACTATATAACTGTAAAACAAACAAGTGGGCAAGGGAGCAGAATGAGAAGTTACCTATCTCTGAATTTAGATAAGTCGAGTTTATGTAAGTCGGGGTAGTATTGTACTATAAATTATGAAAGGTAGTTATGTATATAGGAATGAAATAGCTTTAAATTTGTAAATATTCAATTCTTAACAATTACTTGTATTGCAAACAAAAAAAAAATACCATATTTATTCATATAATTCATGTATTTTTTACCATAATTTTGTAACCTAAACAAAGATTGTATGATTTAAGCAAGAATTATATATTATGCATCCCTTAGAAAAAATTTAGGACTTAGGAAGTATAGCTATAATTAGGTATATATAGAATAATTTTCAACTTAATTAATATTAGGTTAATAATCATCACACAAGCATTTTATTTTATTCATTCTAATAATGTGGAATTTTTCATTATAAAAATAATCTGATTTAAAATGTTCCTAATAATTAAAAAATCTATTATAAAACAACAAATAAATATTTTATTTCTTCTTAAATTATTTCATAATGTCTATCATTAATGATACTTTTGTGAACAGAATTTTGACTCATCTGAGATATTTATTTTACAAGCATAATGATAAATTTTTCCTAATTTTAATTTTCATAAATTTAGTTTTCAGATTTAATATATAATATTATGTTAATGTATTCTACAGTAATATAATATTATGAAATATATCTTTCACATGTGACAAGTAATTATGAAAATATGAATATTAGTAAATATTCTATTGAAACATATTTTTATTTATTTACAATTGAAAGTAGTTTGTTATTTTTAACTTAATATTCATTTATAATAAAAAGTAATTTTTGTAATAAATGGATAATAAATTAAAAATAATAATAATAAGTTAATTTTTTTTTGAGAGAATATTACCTCCTGACACTGGAGCATCCAAAAAAACAGCACTTTTATTTTCTGCTAGTGACCCAATTTCTTGAGAGACAGCAGGATCAATTGTGCTACTGTCTATAAGCAAAGTTCCTGGTTTGACCTGTCTAAGGAAATTATTTTATACATAATTAAGAGAGGAAAATGCAATATATAAATAAAATTTTAAATTTCATTTAATTAAAAAATTATAATTTATTAGTCTAATAATATTAATAGCATCTTATTTTTCAAGAATTATAAATGAGATAAACAGAGAAATTTATAAACAGTTTTTCTTTTTAGATCATTTTTATTTAATATAAAACTCAAAATAAAATATTATACAGATTGAAGATATTATATAGATGATTCAAAATTGATTATGCTGAGGCAAACCACATCATAGCTTGGCTCAACATAATAAATTTTTGGTAGGGATCATGATATAATATACAGATTCTTTTGTTTTGAGTATCTGAATTATGAATTTATCATACATAGAGAAATGCATTTTATTTTCAAATTTTAGAAAAATTCAAAAATTGTACAAGAATTTTAATTAAAAAATTAAAATGGTCCAGTAACAAATTTAATATAATTATTTAACATATTACTAAAGTAATTCATGATGACAGAGCTTTCACCAAAAATTTCTATATTATAATTATAATTGAGCATTATATTGCAATCTCTAAAATAATAAAAATTGATCAAATTAATAATATATATTACCCAATACCATATATGCAATGTGCTAAGTAGCTGTTCTTCCTTTATCAACAATTTATGAGAAGTTCTCCCCTTTTTCATACCTGCGGCGTACTTCTATGAAGATATATGAATATTTTATTTTCAATTGATTAATCATATGGGGAAATGATACAAACTTTGAGGAATGTTCAGTTTTTGGGGAATGATTACAAACTAGGATAGCATCTATATAGTATTTTGTATTCTATACCAGATTCATATATTATTGGAAAATTTTCATCATAACATTGTAACTTCTACTAAAATTACACGGTAAGTATTAAAAAAATTATATGTAATTTAAAGAATATTTTTCATATAACATCAATCATATGTGAGCATATTTTAAATCAATTAAATATAACAATAAAGAGCATCCCACTTCTATTATAATTGATTTATATTTTATGTCAAAATAAATTTTTGATTTTGTTAAATTTTTTATTAAAAAATATCTGAAAGAAAATTTATTTTCTTCATGATCTATATGTATTATAATCAAAAATAAAAATTTTTGCTATGTATATTAAATATATATATATATGTATCTTTATTAATTTAGAGATAGAAGTTTTAGGGAACACCAGATTTATTCTTGCCTGAGAATGTCAAAAACCCTAGCACTGACCTTGATTAAAACAAAAAGTTATCTTCCAGACTAGTTGCATAACAACAGTGATAATATTTAACATTATATCACAGAATTCAAAACACTAGTAATGTAACAAAAGGGAATAATATTACAAATGTATCTGCATTGTTTTGTCATATTTCTTCTATATTTTTATTTCTATCTATAAGTTAACTGATAAACAGTTTAATTATTAATAAATTTTATCAAGAAAAATATTCAACTTACTCTGAATTGAATTTAATAGAAATTATAATTTAATACAAAAGAAATTAATTCATAAAATTATTATTACAAACATTGCCAATTTATACAATTCAAACCTACATTATTTATTATGTAATTATTATGGTAAAATTAAAACATTATTATAAACTTTATATATATCTTATTATTATTAAAAAGATATTTAATAATTATCATGATATAATATCATATTAAGATGTTTATTATGGCACATGACAAATTTACATTTGATAGTAGCATTATCAATTTCAATACTAATTACTATTATAGCAATGTCATAACTTATTAAAAATGTCTTTTTTTCTTATTTAAAATTTAAAAATTTTATAGTTTTAGATTTTTATTATAATAAATTAATTTGTTTCTCAGAAAATTGTGCAAGTCTGAAATTGCATAAATTGAGATTGTTTCTTATTAGAATTTAAAACTATAATAATTGAGTCTGGTTTCTTACTGTAAAATTCCATTTTCTCCTAAATAAACTTCTTTTACATGTGGACTAGATGGTAACATAGATATAATTCGATCACATTTCTCTGAGACTTCCGCTGGATGTTGAGCTATTATGGCACCATGATCTGACAGTTTCGTCATTGCTTCAGGATAAACATCATATACTACTAATGAATGACCTTTCTCAATGAGATTACGAGCCATATGGCTCCCCATCTGTCCAAGTCCAATAAATCCAACTGGTACTGTTGACATATTTTTATAAAATAAAACTGGAAAGAAATAATAAACATTATAATTAAGTTAAAATTTACATTTATCATTAATATATTTAAAGTGAACATTTTTTTTAACATTAAATTTCCATTGCTTATGATAAGATACAAGAAATGAGCTCTTAAAATTATATCTAGTCTGGTAAATATGGCTGTTAGTGATATAATTTCATTTCTTATGAATATTTTATATTAAAACATAATTGTTTACAATATATTATATAATTAATAAGCTTATTTAGGCAATGATTAACATGAAGAATTTAGTATATCTACAGTAGTCCTCAACTTACAACTGCCTTGATTTAGAACCACTTGTATTTACAATGACAATGTCATTAATATATTCTGTGACTTGTCAATGCAATTCCATGGATACAAGTGCCTGACCCAACAGTATGATATATGAAAATTATTTTTTTTGTGTCTGGTTCTTGTAATTTTATAATCCTTATGTTTATTAAGATAATGCATATTGTCCTAGTAAATAAAATAATGTTAGTAGTGAGAAATCCATAAATTTTGGGCATTTATGACTTGTGTATTGTAAGTTGAGGACTACCTGTATATTAAAATTATTTAGTTTTCTTATTTTTTTGGAAATATCAAGCTAATAAGAAATTTATTAAAACTGTTTTAGCAAACTATTATACTGTATTAGATTTTTACAATTTTTTTTATGTACACTGCCAGATAAACTTAAACAAAACAGAAATTTCACTATGGCAAGAAAACCAATCATATGTGCAAATAAATTAAATCTCTACTAAAAAATTATAGAAGCACCTTTGATTTTTATTAAAATCAAAATTTAATTTTATGTATGTTTTTAGTTTTTGAATGTAGCTGATGAGGACTTTAATAAAAATCGAAAGCGCTTCTATAATTTTTCAGTAAAGATTTAATTTATTTGCACATATGATTGGTTTTTCTGCCATAATGCTATTTCTGTTTTGTTTAGATTCTACAAGTTTTGCATTAAAAACAAATAAATATTTTCAAAAAATAATTTTTCTAATTTCATCAATTAATTGATAAGAGAAGTCTTTCTAAAGTCAATAAAAAGTTCATTAATTCAAGAAAGGTGTTAAAATATGTTTTACAAATTTTGGTTTACATTACACATTTTAAAATTAAACTATAATCTATAATTTATACCTTTTAAAAAATATATAATTAATACACTTCTATGAACATAACTGTAAATCTCATAGTATATAATACTAAAGGACCATTAATTTTGAATTTATTATTAAATAAAATATAAAATCATATATCAAACATATGATGATAAAAATGTCATTCATCTATTATGAAATATGCATAATATGTATGCATTGACGTATTATGAAATATTCCAATAAGAAGCAATATGTTAATCTTAAGAAAATATAATAGCATATTAAATTGTTACACTTTGGTTCTAGGAAAGCACTACTTGCAGTATATACAAAACAGATCACTTTAATCAAAAAACTATACAAACATTTTCAGCGGTACATACCGCCATCTTCAGGTTACACATACCACTTAAGCCAACAAGGCATTACAAGAGAACATGGAACACGCACTGGAAAATATATTCCAGTTCTATTATAACGCCTTGTTACAATAGAACTAGAATATGATGATGGCAGTATATACTGCTGAAAACATTTGTATAGTTTTTTGATTAAAGTGATCTGTTTTATGTATACTGCAAGTAGTGCTTTTCTAGACTCAAACTATATAGTAAAATAACTGAAGCAGTTAGAAGTAAAGATGGATTAAATTGTTGTTATATTTTTGTTTAAATACATGATTGCTTTTTATATTTTTGTTAAAATTTAATAGGAAAGTATTTTTTTTCCTTTTTTGAAATATAAATTTGAGAAGCAGCTTATATTCTATATATTAATAAATTAAAACCTAGTTCTAATGACCCAAATAAAAGATAATTTTGGTTCAAGATATAAGCTTATTGTTGTCTTTTATTTTGTTACAATAAATCTTGAGCTAGTTTATTATAAAATTGATATTAATATATTAAATATATCAACTTTATAATAGCCAATTATGATTTAATAATAATAAAAAAACTAAAATTAATGTATAATTAAAATCTTATTCATAAAATTAGTTTTGAAATATATAATATTGATAATTTTAAAATTTAAGTATTTACCAATATGTATGAAGTAGAATTAATAAATTAAAACCACATTTTTAATAAAATAGTAATTAATAAAAAAAATATACAAATCAATGTTTTCTAAATTAGATATCACAAACTTACGAAAGTAAAAAAAATAAGTTAGTAAATAAGAAAATAGAATGTAGGTGTCTAAAGTCATAATGATTTTTCTGTCTTATCAATGCCATTTTCTTATTCGAATGTAGGTGTGTGTATTTTGTTGAATGTATGTCAACTGTCTCATGAGGATATAGGTGTGATAATGTTTATAGACACCTTATTTAAAATACAATAAATTACAACTTGTAATAACTAGATAATAACCTTAACACATTATATCAATTAAATTTTACATAATTTGGTTTCTAGAAAAAATTAAATGTGACTATTATTATAAATTTTATATTAGTAAACTTACAAGGAAAATGCAAAATCTGTATTCACTTTTTTTTACCGTGATTATGGGGATTCTGAATAATCTAAAGCACAAGTCATCCCCAACTTACAATGTTGATTATTTAGGACAAAAATCCATACTTAAGACAGTAACCATCAATAATTTTACAATAATTGTGGCAAATTGATCAGACGGCTGAATTTGCAGAATGGAAGAGAGTTGTATTTTCAACATGTAATATTCATATTTAATTTCAGGTCTCATAACTTCAGATTTTATAAGTATTCAGGCTTGACCCTTTCAACTTCATCCTAAATGCATTTAAGCATGAAATTCAGATTCCATGTCCTTGAAAAATTTTTTATAGATCTAGCTTGATTATCAATTTACCTACTGTAAAGTTCTATTAGCTCTATTATAGTTGTGGTCAGTTCATAGTTGAATCTGAAATGGATTCCATTATGTAAATTCAGCTAATGATTTAGAAGTGATTTTAAAAATAATTGCTTATATTTGCTAAAAACTTAATTAGGTTAGTTTGAATTAAGCCACTAACAAATATTTTTGGCAGCAGCCATTTTTAGATCTCTCCACAGATTGTCCAATACTCTGGTGGAATCAACCAGAAGGTTGAAGAATGGGTTCAACAAGTTTGGATCATTCTGAAAAAGAATATGTGAGATCTGGAATTGAACTCTGATACTTCAAGGAGGTAAATGACTGCTTTATCATGCAAGTGATGCTAAAATCTTGAACAGAAAAATAAACATTAAACATTCTATCTTTGTTTTACATTACATTTCTTTAGTTTTATCCATTTCTAGTAAGTACAAAGTATACAATTTCCTCATTTTAAAGACTAAATACTGTTTATTAAACATTATTGTATAATACTACTTTTTAAAAACATGTTAAATATTCTGAGTTTTGATGATTAAGGAATATAACTTCCATTTATAACATTGCACCTACGGAAAAACATTGTTTTGAGTTATGACAGATTCAAATTATGACCGAATTTTTGAATGAAACACATCATAAGTTGGAGATTTCCTATATAATGAATATAGTGTATATTATAATTTACTAGCATTAATCAATCAAAAAGATTAGAAATGCTAGAATTGAATAACTTAATCAAAATTTTTTTAATGTGAATTTTTTTTTCAATTTTTTGACAATAATATTTATTTAAATCTTGATTGCCTAAATATAATATTTTAACTGTGAAGGAATGAAAATAATAATCATTTTTAAATAGAAATAAAGTTATATTTAAAAATTATTATTATTATTTTAAATCAGAATTCCTATATATTAATATTTGATTATAATGCATTTTATATTTTATTTATAATACAATAATCTAATCATTAAAGAAACCATGAACTTCAAAATACTCATTTTATCTGTAAACTTTTTAAATTATCTTATACAGATAATTTTTGAAATTTTATATGGCAAAATGGTTTCATGCAGTCTATTTTATTATACAGTATATTGTAACTGTACTGTGCTGTACTGTACACTATGTACTGGTTTTTTCCAATAAAATTTTACAAATATGTTTTAAAGAAAGACAGTTTGATCTATATTTACAAAAAACCAATATATAAATAAAACATGTACATAGCATTTAATTTGTAAAAGATAGGTCCTGGAATTGATTCCAGTTTTTCCAACAGAAAAGCTAATGGTTATACAAGTAACCATTCAACTGATATTCTAAATGGTTTGGAGTTATATTTAAAAATTGAAACACTGATAATTTTATAATTATACAAATTATTTTAGACAGGTTTATATTGAAATTTATAAAATCAAATTACTTGCATGAAACTATTTCAAATATATGAGTTGCACCAAGCATAATGGTCCCTATAAAAACCATCATTGATACAACAGAAATTTCAGTTTATTAAAATTAAGTCTTATTTTAGGTCTCTGATGAATAATAATAAAGTTTATTAGAAATTTTAACCGTAGAAAACAATATCTTAGTTTATGTTGATTTCCATTTTTGTTAGAAACTAAAAAACTTTGTCATTTCTGAATCCATCACAGACCACTTATATCTATGATAGAATCACCTAGTAGATAAAGAAATTGGAGTGAAAGGTCAGATTTTGAATCATTTAAAAAATATGATATATGGATACAGAATCAATTTTGGAATCTCCAGATGAAAGGTAGATCATGTCTTAGGATGGAGCCAATTAGAAAATGATACAATTACAAAAATGAATTGGCATTAAACTATTGGAAATTTTTGGATTTAACACCATAAAACAAAAATATTTTTTATTTTGCAGCATTTTTATTAGTAATTTAATACAGGCAAATTATTCTATTTATACTATACTTACTTTTTTATAATATTCACAAATTAACTTTTTTTCAAAAATAAAATCATTAAAGAGATCTGCAAAGAACTAATTGCTTTTTTATTATTATCTACTGTTTTGCAACAATTAAACATGAAAAATAAATATAACATCAGAACTATATTCAGTGGCATGATCATCTGATAATTTTTATAAAGGATTATTTAATATTTGGTTGAGAAGTTACGAAGGGATGCCATAGACTTATCATTTATAAATAGTCTAAAGTACTAGTTTAAAATAGATTTCAAAATCATTTTTAATGGTAGAATTCCCTAATAAATTTCATAAAAATCTATCACATAGTTTAAAATTTTTAGTGGGAGGACAAAAACAGTTGCATAATGATCCTGTAAACATTTTATTCTGTAAAAAAGAATGTAAAATAAAATACATTCCTTTATAATTTTTATATGGTACCCCTTATATTTATATTAGTTTTTAAAAGGTAAAAAGATATGTAGATATTCCAGGTATATTTACCTGGATATTTAGGTGTATTTATCTCATGGACAACTAATAACAATGAAATTCTAATTCTAGATGACGTTTTCCATCTGCTTGAGCACGAAAAATCTCAGATCAATTCTGCTCATGAGTCTGATGTGCAATCATCAGACTCATGAGCATGAGATGTATTAATTATCTTTATTTAATAATTTTTTTAGTCCCTGTATAGTCTATATCCTATTTCACTATAAATTTACACAACTGAAAAATTTATATATCAAAACACACATAGTTTGGATTAATTCAACTATAAAAGTCTCAAAACAGTATTAAATGTTTTATGTACAGTACTGTACAGAATTTTAATAATTTGATATTTCTGAAAGTGAAAATTTCAACACACACATACATATATTTATATATATACACATAGCTTGTATTGCGATATAATAAAAATATTACCGGATATATAATTTGGAGATAAACATGTTTTAAAATTTCCATGCCTCCTCCTAATTATCCGATTAGAAATCAAAGTGATGTTCCTAATAACAGAAGCCATATCAATCAACAACAGCAATTCGTAATTGACGCAGATACTTGCGCCACATATTGATTTACTTTGAAACTTTAATACGAAAATAAAATTTATTTATTTTTATTATTTTTGGAATGATAAAATTTACACCGAATATTATTTGAAAATTTTTACTATAAAAATCAAGGATAACCATCTATTAACTTACGCAAAGAGAGAATGGGAAATTATTTGAAATTATAACAATCGTCACCGTTATATTAAAAATTTTTTATATTCTAAATACCGTACTTTTTTATATAATTAATTAAAATTCTTGCTCTTTATAGCTGAGCATAATTATTGTTTTATAAATTTAATATCGGTAAAGTTTGGTTGAATGTTTTAAAACTTAATACTAGTGACACAATAATTTTTTTTATCCATGATTTTTATCAGGTCGTCAAGGATGAAATTTGTAGTTAATAATATTGTCAACTTTAACAGCTTATTATTTGACATTGGCTTAATATTTTATTGTTCTTTTTTTTTATTAGAAAGTTACACATCTTGCTTGTTTAAAGAAATCATTGTAAGCTCTAAAAATATATTAAAAACTTTTTTAAAAATTTTGTTGAAAATGGAAAGGTCAGAAATTCGCACTATTATGAAGTATGAGTTCTTATGTGGAATTATGGCATTCCAGACCACGCGAAACATTAATAGTGTATTTGGCTCTAGTGCTACTACGCAGCAGACAGTATCAAATTGGTT